>JAVHNF010066684.1:79971-99311 GCA_034783455.1 Micropsitta finschii | reverse complement strand
CTACTGTGCCTGAACCATGAAGCTATCCCACATACTTACATGTCTGACACTAAAATGCAGCAATTCAGAATAAATGCTGCAGTCACCTTCTATTGCCCCAAAACCTCTAACAGGAAGCTTTTCCCTGTTTAATTCCTTTGCCAAATTCTATTAAGCCAATTAAAAGAGATTATAACTAAACAAGCAAAAAGCAACCTAAAGACATCAAGAGTGAAGAACAAAGAGAAAAACACACTCTGCTGATCTTATCCTCTCTCATAATACATCTTAGACCAACGACTCTATAGGCTCCTTGAACAAAGCAGCTCATCTTCATTCGCAGTGTCAATATGTACCAAATATTTAGCCAGTACTTTGGCACCAATACAAAATAAGTTTTATTGCTTCTCTTGGAATTTCTAAACAGAGTTCTGCTATTATACTTCCTGGTGATCAGAGAAACCACCACATGTTTTATAGGGTTCAAAACCTAAAGCAAGTCAAAACAAAAGATGTTTCCAATAATAAGAACAGTTTTGGCTTAATTATGATCCTCTGGTCCTTGATTTTTCAGCATATCTCCAGAGTCCATCACTACATGAGGACTCTATTTACAGGAAGTCTTGTGGATCACTTCAGCCAGCCAAGGGGAGAAGAAGAAATTAATAACAGCCCGAGTATGTAAAGAATTAAATTCGTACAAGCACCACAGACCCCATCTTTGTCTCAGGTGCATGGCAGATGCTTTCGTATTTGCTGTGAATTTAATTGCTATCCTAACCCAAGGAAGAGAACACTTTCTTTCCCCCCCAAAGAACCTACATTTTGCATACTCCCGAGTTCTTTCCAGATTAACCATCTCTATGTTGTATGGCCCAATTAGTTTTGCACAGAACTCTACGCAAAACGAGCAGATGCATTTCAGATGCTGTACTCCTATAAGAACTTTGAACCTTAGTCTCTGCAGACTGGCAAGAACGGTCATTCCAGAAAGTCACTGAAGTAGAAAAGACCCTTGAAAGTTTGTCTGTGACCAGCCTGACTTGATGTATTTACTTTTTTTTGCAAGTTCTGATATCATTCTTATGGTTTTGTGCCATTTTGATTCATCTTTATCACTGCTTTTGCACAGAGTTCTTGAGTTCCTTAATTGTTTACTATTCAGCAGACTCACAGACTGGTTTCATGCTTGAAATTGTGCTACAAGAAATGCAATTATAAATTCATTACATAAAGTCCTCCAATCACTGCAGGCTTTAATGTCACCCCCATTTTCTTTCCCAGAATGTGCACACATCTGCTGCTGAAATGTTGTAACAAGGGAAAAGATTTTACATGTGATTTCTATCCACTGGAGATTAAAAGGTCTCTCCCTTTTCCCCACGTCCATAGCTTCACTTAGCTTTGAACGATAAGAAAGGAATCACTGTTTTAGGTCAGGTGGGTATGTGACACACTATCCACTGTTCAGCACTGGGAGATGTGGTATTAGAGAATTATTGCTACTGTTACCTTCTCTGTTTCAGTTTCTTCTTGACAAGACAGTAAAGAAATGATAGACAGATGAAAACATAGATTAGACATTTCAGACAAGTCCTTCTGGGTTCTAATTCCCACAAGCTGAAACCCACCTGAAGTCAGACAGCTCTGACTGACGTGGGCCTCCACAACTGTTTTGAAGTCCTTAAACAGTGACTTTCTTACTGATGCTTACTTTAAGTCACAGCCTTCAGTATTTTCACTGTCCCCTAAATTGCAAGAAATATGACTATAAATGTACAGAACTGTTTCCTTCAGCAGAGACCAAGATTCTTATCACCAGAACCCATGGCATGTTATAACACAGTAGGCAGTGCGGATGTTCTCAGATTTGTTTTACTAAAATATGACTTTTTGACTACTAATTCTAATGATACTATACTTTTTTCCTTTTTCGCCTTTGTGTAATGTGAACATTAGTCATGACAGGCGTTTTTTTTCCTCCTCAGGAAGCAAAGGAAATCCAGCCCTTAATTAATACAAGAAGATAATTACTATGCTTAAGTGATGAGGACTCAGGCAGCTCTGTTGAGAAGCTATTTAGTTCTTTTTCATTCAGTTCATCTACAAGAACATTTTAGATATGTGTAGCTCTTGATGCCAGTTAACAAAATAGTGCAGTACCTTTGGCGATATGCACCTACCACAACCAGAAGGGAGAGCACTTAAGAAATATGTCTTTGTACTTGCAGAAAGGAGGCCCCATATCTGGTTCTTTCTCTCTCACCTCTTCAATTCATACTATGAAATCTTCCAAGCTCTCAAAAAAGCATTTTCTGTATGTTTCACAAACTTCCTGGGCTCAAACTTGATGTTTTATTAACATTTGACCGCAGCTTCTCTACAAAAGTCAGAGAATACATTCTTTTTGCCAGCCAGCAGATGAGAGTAAGTGGCTCTGGAAGTTCTTCACAGAACAGCCTTGCTGTATGTGACGTTAGTTGCAGCAAGCTCTCCTCTTTCATAAATACACAACACTTCTACAGAAAAAAGATGATGACTAAAACACTCTGCTCAGCATTGTTTTGGCAATTCTCCATGATGAGCTCAATAGCGCTACTGACCACCTCAACATGAATTAGTTGTTTGGTTTTACTCAACACATGCACTGTTGTGATTTGTTTGGCAGTTAAGGAGAAGGAGTAAAAACTTTCAGTGCTTGACGCCTGTGCTTTGTCACTCTCTGGGTTCTAAATACTAATCAGGACTTGTTCTCAATTATCACACGCACAATTAAGCAGTTATTCCAAGTTTTCACTATTAAATAATAGCAAAGAAGCACGTTTCTTTCCATTTCCATGGGTAGTTTTGCATTTTTATAAAAATAATCAGACATCTACAAAAATACACATTTTTAAAATACCATTTAAAAAGCAACACAACATTTCTATCTCCTATGTTATCCACGATACAGTCATAACACAGAGATGATGAAACCCTATGGAATTTACTATGAACCTTTGTACTGTTTTTCACCATTTAAATTTCTAATACTGAGGAAACGTTGGGTCAATTTTACTGGCCCAAGCCATGAGCCCCCCTTTAATATCCTTGGCTAACACAGAAGCAAATTCTTTGACAGTCAGCTCCTGCAGAATTCTTACAGCCTTCTGGGAATCATTTCCTAATTTGCAAATAACATATACAGGAAACAATGTCTGGCCATTAGTTCTCTGCTTTTCTTCACAAATTCTTTTTTCTAAGTGTTCCAGATACTCTTCATCTTTTTCTTCTAATTTACTCAAAGGAATGTGAACAGCATGTGCCAGGCGACAGATATCCACTTCTACCTGTGGACGAACATCTAGCAATACATGAGGAACTTGCTCATCCAACAGTTTCTTGTATTGCTCTACAGATATCCTGTCTTTACTAGACAGCAGATGTAAAGTCCTACACTTGTCTGTTGCTGAAGAACCACAAAATGCCTCATAATCCTGAAGGCAGGTGACAGATGGATTATCACCACAAACAACACAGTCTGGTTTCTTTGGTCTTAACTTGATGTTGCGAAATCTCCCTTCCCGGGCATCAAACATCAGCATGAACTGATTGAATGAGGATCCCATTCCCGAGGCGATCTTCAGCACTTCCAAGGCCTGTATGCACCCCATGATGCCTGGCACAACCCCCAGCACTCCCCCATCTGCACAGTTGGTCACTGTCTCTGGTGGAGGGGGCTTGGGGAAGAGACACCTGTAGCAGGGCCCTCCCTGGTAGTTGTACACGACCAACTGCCCCTCCAGCCGGAGGGCACTGCCGGACACCAAGGGCTTCCCAGCCAGAACACAGGCGTCATTCACCAAGTACCTGGTGGGGACGTTGTCGGAGCAGTCGGCGACGACATCGTACTGCCGGACCAGCTCCAGGGCGGTGCGAGGGCTCAGGGCGCCGCAGTACGGCACGTACTGCACTGTGGAGTTCAGTAGTTGAAGAGCTGCCACGGCAGATACGGCTTTTGGCAGCCCCCGGCGGGCCTCTCCGTGCAGCACCTGCCGGTGCAGGTTGCTCGTCTCCACCACGTCGTGATCCACCAGACCCAGGCGGCCGACGCCAGCCGCGGCCAGGTACTGGGCCAGTGGGCAGCCCAGGCCGCCGCAGCCCACCACGAGCACGGAGGAGCGGGCCAGAAGCAGCTGTCCCCGCACGCCGAGCTCAGGCAGCACCAGCTGCCGGCTGTACCGCAGGATGTCGGCGGAGCTCAGAGAGGCCTGGGCGGGCAACGGCGGGAGCTCTCCCGGAAAGGCGGAGGCATCCTCCCACGTGTGCGCGGCGTTCCCCTCGGCACCCCCCGCCAGGACGGTGGCCAGCCGGTGCCGCAGGACGCGCAGCTCCCGCTCCCGCTGGCTGATCTCCGCGCTCAGCCGCTCCGCCTCCGCCATGCCGGCCATAGCCGAAGATACAGCAGCAACGCTCCCTCACCGCTTCCGCTTCCTCCCGGCCACCCCTGGCACATCGCACTTCCGTGCGCGCCGATTGGCTGCTTCTTGTCGCCGCCGGTTCCGACATGGCGGGCGGCGGCCGCGGTGGTGACAAGTTTTCGGTGCTGCTGCCCACGTACAACGAGCGGGAGAACCTGCCCCTCGTCGTGTGGCTGCTGGCGCGCACCTTCCGCGACAGGTACCGCCCGCGGCGCGGGGGTGACACCCCGGGGCCCTGCGCCGGCCGGGGCCGGGCGGCGGGAGGGACGGTCCTCCTGCCGGAGGGGAGCGCGGAGGCAGCTTGAGCTTTGCACCTCACGGGGTGCCGGGGCTCGCACCGGTGGCGGTGGTGAGGCTGCAGCGGGATGTGGCGCTGTTAAGAGCTGAAACAGTGACCTCGCGTCACGGTTTATCCTGTAAGCGTGCTCCTGCGGCTGTAACTACAGCATCCGGCTGTCGGAAAATCACCTTGTGTTCGATTCAGTCCCGTGCCTCTCGCAACGACACGGGCAGTGAAACTGGGTTTGCCCTCTGTTCATTTAAAATAATTCTCATTTCAGTGGGAAGGATTTTGAAATTATCATCATAGATGATGGAAGCCCTGATGGGACACAGGAAATTGCTGAGCAATTGGAAAAAATATATGGATCAGATAAAATAGTGAGTTCTATATACTGTATTTTTCGTTTTTATCATATTGGAAAGTACTTGGAAGTCTGTAGGGAACAGGAACCCTTAGAGAACCAGAACCCATAGAGAGCAGCATCTCTGGATTCTGCACTTCCTTTCCGTCCTTAAACAAGTTACTTAGTTTTTACACAGTGCTCCAGGCTAATGTAAAGCTACGGGTGTTGTGCAGCAGCTTAGCAGCGTCATGGGCCAATATGCAGAATCACGAACTGCTTGCAAAAGGTTTTCAGTACTTTGTGCGTTGCTGCGTGCTGTGAATAACGAGTAGTGGTTGTTGTTACTTTGTGCACACCTGAGGGAAAAATGGGGTCAGGATAAGGTTTAATTTCATTTTAAGTGACTGCAGGAATAAGGAAATTGGAAAGATAAAAGCTAGTCTGGATTTGTGATTTTTGAATCTGGTTGCATTCCTCAATAACATGACTTTTTTCCCCCTATTTAATATATTACTGTGTAACCATCAATTACAACAAGATACTGATATTTCTTTAGTGTTTACAACTTAAAGCCACCTTTTCTTGGCAATAAAGGTTTTATCACAGAACAGTGAACCCCATGTTCTGTGTGCTGGTTGTGCTGTAAGCAGGGACACTTTCCTAATCCATTACTGTGTAAATGCATGGATTTAGAAAGTATCTGTGAATTAAGTACGATTTAGAGATTGCTTTAAGAGCAGCGTGTGGAGGAAGTTTTGGAGTCTGCCTTTTTTTATCCTTTTGTTTTCTTTTTTTTTTATACTAGTGATAGAAAGGTTTCCTCACTGCTTAAGAGTTTAGTTTTGAAGTTTAACCTGTGAACCATCCCCTGATGCAGTGTCAAGCTGAGCACAGTTGAGTGTATGTGAAGGCACCACCATCAGCTCACGCTGACCACTGCAGAAGGGTAAATCTGCTGGGAGTTTTCATTAGATGGATTTTCATTGTTTCTTCATATATATATATTTATTTTTTTTAATCTGAATTTTGTTTCCTAAGCAAAGTCACTGTTCTGATTTGTGCTCAGTTGTCATCATCTAAACAACTCAATGGGGCTTCTTGCTTACTACGTTAAGTTTACTGAATGTAGTGTGCTGTTGACTTAATGCGAGGCCAACAGCTTCAAGGAAGTAGATGAGGAACTAAAGTGATATTTTGTTTTGAGTTAATGTTCAAATCTATTTATTAAAAAGCAAACAACCAACCCAGAAACCAAAATAACAAATCAGCAGAAGCACTGAGGATTAACTCCTTCATATCTATGTCCATTTCCAAATTGCATTGCTTATGACCACTCAGGTAAGGCATCAAAACTGGCCAAGGTTTAAAATGTGTTTCAGAAGTATGTTTAGATTAACTGCTTAAACATCTACTCTCTCCTCCCCAAATGGTGACTTGTATCAATGGCACTTTAGGAAGTTAAATTACTGTTGTGATGATCTAGAAATGAGATTCCTCTTTTGTTAGTGCTGGTGACCCCTTTTCCCCCTGCACTTCATAGAGCCCTGCAGGAGGTGAGGATATGGGGCCCAGGTTTAAAGCTTGGTCATCCATGTTCTGGATGATTGATAATGTTGTTATATGGTCATAACGGCTGGGTTATGTCCATATGCACATGAAAATCTTGACATTCATATTCAGTACTGAAAGTGATTACTTTGGGAAACTTGCTAAAATATTTGCTGCTAGTGTCTGTAATCCCTGAAAAGTAACGGTGCTGGGGAGACTGTTCAGATTTATAACTGCATTTCAGAGACTGGAATTTGGGGAAATCTTTTCATTACTGAGATGGCACTTTTAATTTGGGGTTGTTTTTTTGATTTTGTTTTTTACTGCAGAACTACTAAATAAAGCTTAAGAGGGGTTTGCTTTTAAATATGACCTGATCAGATATCTGTTTAATATAATGGTTTGTTTCTCATATATTTTGACAGATAAATTTATATTAACTAGATTTGTAAAAATCAAAAGTTCATTTGAAGATATTTTTGTACCTTGAAAATAGCAAATTTAAGGTGTCACTAAAATGAATTAAAAACTGTTCTTCAAGTAATATCTGTATCTTAATATATTCTGCAGCTTCTGAGACCCAGAGCAAAAAAGTTGGGCCTTGGTAAGTCCTTGTTAACTCCGGTTAGTACTAAAAGAAATAAATCTGCTCTATTCTTTGATTCTAGTATATGAAGTTTGAGTGGGAAAAAAATCACAGCAAGTGGATGAGCTTTAAGGTCTCTGCGAACTCAAACCACTCAAGGATGATATGAAATTGTATTAAAACTTGTAGTATGAAAACTATTCTGAAGTGGGGATGTTTCCATCTGTTAAGATCTTTATCCCTTCTGTCTTAAAAGAATGGAGCCAGTGATAAAATGCAGTTTGTTGTCTGATTTGTTGTCAATCGCTGTCTGCATTTCTTGCTAAATATCTCGCAATCCCCCACTGGTAAAACATCTGAGGTGTTCAGTGTTCTGGGTACTGCACCTGATTTCCCCAATCCACTGAACAAAAATCAAATTCTGATTTTGATACTGAATTTTCTGTTTAAATTTCTTTCTATATTTTTTTCCTCTCATTTATCTGAAAAACTCCAAAAAGCTTACATGCTGTTATGTGCATGTCCTAATTTGACCAGTATTATGGATTAAAACTGACCGAATTTGACTTTTTTGTGTACCATAGCTACCACTTGTGCACAATACACAAATCTGTGACACTTCTATGATGTAACTCTGCAAACAAGGGAAAGACAGGGAAGGCGGCTTGTTCACTAACAAGGAGTTTAGTTTTCTGTAGCAGAGCCTGCTAAGGACACCAGTTGAGTGTTTTGTGCTCGGTTTTATGTATTCCTCATGAAGTTAACAGAAAAACTCAAGACTAATTTGGATAAGTGAGAATAATCTGCCAGTTTTTCATCTCTCTTGTGCTGCTCTACTGTCCATAGATACAGTGCTGTCTCTGGATGATACTACTGGGATCAGAAATTTGCATTCTTGAGGAAAACTGTAATAGCAGAACTTGTTAGAGCTCTTATCCAGATAGCTACACCAGTTCATCCAGGATGAATAAAACACAACAAAATCTAAAGAAAGAGAAAAGGGCTGTCTTTACATTAGGTACCAGAATATTATTCATGGTATCAAGAACTAACTAAAATCTAGATACAACTACTAGTAAATTCTGAGTCTAGAAATCAGTAGGGTTTTAACAATTGGTGATTATGTTCTTGTCTGTGTCCTATTTCTTCTGTGGCTCATAAGTGCCTGTGGCGCTTCTGAAAATGATATTTCAAATAGTGACCCACTTACCAAGTCATGCTTCTCTGTGCAGCTCCAGTGCATTAGAATTTGCCAATTTTCTATGTATAAAATCTGTTTATAATCTATTTATATTTATAAAATCTCATGCTGAAACTGGAGGGAAAAGGAATTTTAATGTTTGATCACCAATATGTCATTTCAAAATAAATTTTATGAGGTTGTAATTGATCCTTTTCTAGTAGAGATTCTAGAAAATCATTGAAGACTGGCTGCAAGATTGCAGATGTTAAAACAAGTGAGGGAAATTCTTTACTGTTTCATCAGGCACTGCGTATATTCATGGAATGAAGCATGCCACTGGGAATTTCATTGTTATTATGGATGCTGACCTCTCTCACCACGTAAGTCTGTATTTTATCTACCATTTTTTTAATCTGCTAAAATTAAGGTTTCATTGATTTTTTATTTTTTTTTTTTTTTTAACCCCCACTGCTTTATCTTTTCTGATCTGTTTTCTTTCCATTTCAGCCAAAGTTTATTCCAGAGTTTATCAGGTAGGTGCAGATCCTAGTATGAGAGAATGACTTCTGAACACTTCTTTGTTTGTAGTAGTATTTGAAAGCTTTATATCTGTGTGGAGCTGTGGTAAGAAAACTGGCAAGGAAACAATTTGAATAAAAGTGACTGGACCTCATCAGATTTGTCCCAGAATAGTCCAGGAAAATTAGTTCCTAACTGGAGCAAAAATCCCCAAGTTTAAAGTAACAGAGTGCATATGTGGCTAAGTAGTAGTTCTCTGCCTTGTAATGGTTGTGCAGCTTTAAAAAGCATATACATAAATGTCATCTCCTGATTCTATTGATTTCATCATGTAAAGATGTTGAATAGAGGACCATGTCCTCAGTTACTGGTAAAATACTTCTTATCCTTTTGCCTACCTCCACCTCCCTGTAACATTTCTGTTGGTGAGAAATGGATAAGAGACATTACATTGGAGTCCAATGGCAGCAGTCTGTGTAATTATTCACCTTCTTGCCTAATAGGACTGGAGGCCTTACATTTTAGATGAGGTTCTGCAGCAGTCTGGACTAAGGATAGTTCCAGACTTTTTTTTCCTTACTATTGGTTCATGTAATTTAAATGTTTAAATCTGTATTTAAAATGATTGTCTTTTATACTAGAGAGAAGCTTTAAAAATGCCTATGTCGGTCTTTATAAATTATTCATGAAGTAGTCTGTGAAATTCTGTGGCATAGCTGGTGAAAGATAATCATGAGATTCCCTGAAATAGGTCTTCATAAGAGAATAATCACCAGGTTTTTAAATGCATAACGCTATAATAACCACCATAAGGATTGCTTTCTTCTCATTTGTTCAGAGGTTTGTAAAACACAGATTTTATACTAAAAAGAGTGATTGTTTTTATTTTGTCCAACCTTCATACAAATAATCCTCCTGTTTCTCTGATAAAACCAATTGCTTATAGAAAGCAGAAAGAAGGCAATTTTGATATTGTGTCTGGAACAAGATACAAAGGAAATGGAGGAGTATATGGCTGGGATTTGAAAAGAAAATTAATCAGGTTGGTATTTTTTTACATATTTACACATAAATATGTTATTTAGAAACATTAATTCCAAGGATTCAGCTCAATCTGTGTGAGCTGAACTGAGTCTTTAGTCAATAGTACTGGGTACTGCAAAATTGTGTTAAGTAATAGAAGCATGCATGGTTTGCAAATTCTTTAGTTAAAGCCCACCAAGAAGGAATGTAATGACATAACTAAGCTTGAGAAATGGGTTGGAACAGTGAACAAACCTGCTTGGTATCAGGTTGAGACAGTCCGCTTCATCATCCAATGAATGAACTGAGACTGTTGTAAATTTAAAGACACATTTAGTTAGCTTTACCAGCTGTAACGGGCTTTCCCCTAGCAGTAAATCACTTGCTAAACCCCTCTGTTGAAGCTCTGATTTGTCCTCAGTTAAGAATGACCTGGCGTGATCAATGCTAACAAGTGATTGCTTAGACCTTGCTGGAAAACAGTTACAGTGAACACTTGGAGAGAGGTTTCACAACACAAAGAGGAAAGTTCTGTCAAGGTTGTACAAGCATGCAGAGGCTGATGTCTCAGGTTTACAGGGGCTTACAGATTCTGAGGAGGTAGTTGACAAATTTCTGCATAGTCTTTCTCTTTCACACCTAATTTAAGAGAATAGGAATAAGTTAATGATAATGTATATGTTACTGTAAAGGATTAGGAGCAGAAGTTGTGTTATCAGTCTGATCTGGAGGTGATATCACAGGGACTGTTTGGGTCTTCTGTTTTTAATGCTGGAACAAGTGCTCATCTTTTTGTGAATGTAAATCTACACACAGCAAAAGAGCTGAATAGACATTAAAGAGGAATCCTTTTACTTCATGCTGGACAAGGTGAAGGATTTGCACATCTTATCAGTGTGTAATAGAGTCCTCAGCAAGATAATCGTAACTGGCCTCTCAGTCTTGTGGCGTTCTTCATCAGTGGAGATTATCCTTATCATGCTATAAGAGCAGCGTTACCAAAACTGAACCTTTACTTTTTTAAATCCAAGTCTCACATTTGTCCAGGAAACATTTTTATTCTCTGCCTACAGTCAATGTTAGAAGAAAAATGTTTTGACTCTTGTCAGATGTATTGTCTCGGTGTGTAGTTGTACTAACAGTTCTACCAGAAAGAACCAGATTGTAAATCTGATTTCTAAAAACTATTTTCTCCTTCATAGTTCAATAATCTACTGATAATCTGTGTTTGAAAAGCAAACATTTTCATTTCAAGATTCTGTGATATTTTCGTTAAATCTAAAGTGAAAATATATTAGAAACATAATTGTTTCTTTTTCCTTTTTTTTTTTTTCTTTGCTGGTAGGATGATTTGTGCTTCTTTTCTAGAAATCCTGCTTGATCTTCTGGAGTTGTGCACTGAGCAATTCTGACATTCATCTTTTCTTTCACAGTCGTGGTGCCAATTTTCTGACTCAGGTTTTGCTGCGACCAGGTGCATCAGACCTAACAGGGAGCTTCAGGTATGGGCTGGTTTCCAATTCATCAAGTTTATTTGAAATTAAGAAACTGCTGAACAGGGAACTGGAGGAAGAGCAGACCTTCCTTCCTAAGGGCTATGAAATCTGTTTGGAAAGGTGTAAGAAATAGACTAGATTGCAAGAACTGTTGCTCCTATGACTTTGTTAAAGATTGTTTTTTAAATAGCAATCATCTGAGTGAGTGATTCCAGTTAAGATTCCTACGCACTGTCTTGATTTCTAAAGTTCAGACATTGTGTTTAAAGTTTCTCTTTTCTTTTTGTAATCCGTTACAGGTTATACAGAAAAGAAGTCTTAGAGAAGCTAATGGAAAAATGTGTTTCTAAAGGATACGTCTTCCAGATGGAGATGATTGTTCGGGCTAGACAGCTGGGATATACTATTGGAGAGGTACAGTATAAGTTGTGATAAGTATATTGTGCTTTCATTTCAGTGTAGATACAGACTACTGGGAGCGCAGGAAATTTTGTGAGTTTCCAAGCAGCAGCAAGATTATCAAATCAATCCAAAAAGATTACATATGTACAACTCCATTTTTCCAACTTTTCCAGGTTAATAGGAACTGAAATCCAGTTCCTTTTCCCCTGGCTGATATGCTGCTCAGATCCTTCTCTTCTCCTGTTGCCATTTCTTTATCTGCATACAATTTTACAAGTTTTTTCAAATGAGGGAAGGCTAAAATATACAGTGAAGCTGCCCTGAGCCTTTTCTTTCTTCCTTCATATTGTACAGACATCTCTAGTTAGGTCTTTTCAAATCACTTTGTTTTCTCCACCAACCTGATTCTATTTCAGATTTATTCTGTTCTCCATCATTTATTGCCTCGTTATTTTCCAACTTTCCACTTCTAAACCCTTGAATGTGCTGTCTACCATTAGAAAAGAACTCCAAATAACTGTTAGCTGCTGTATTTCCAGCAGTCTGATTGCGCCCTTTTATATTTCATTGAATTGCTTGTGCTGGTGTCTTTAGAGATGATTTCTTTTCTCTGGAATTCTTTGTGAATCTCAGAACCAGTTCTTCATCATCGTTTTCATGACTGACTTGTCAGAGAATTCTGTTGGTGGTACTTCTCTCTCTAAACCTGAACATATTGCACTTCTCTATCACCATTGGGTAGAGAATTTCCACACAATAAAGCAAGCTCTTTTCTTTCACCTTTCTCACTTATGGACCAACATCACTATCCTGTTCCTAGCTGAGGTTTGACAATAATTTCTTTGGTCTTCCCATCCAACTGGAGTATTGTACTGCTTTCTAATATTGCTGAATTAAATCCTCACCTATACACCCAGAAACTTCTGAAAACCAGGGTGAGATGGGGTTTATTTACTATACATTTTTAAAACAGTAAAATACAGTTTTCTGGCTTGAAAAAATTCAGTCTTGGGTTGCTTATACCTCTTAAAGCTGCTTCTGCAAAGATCTTTTCTCTGCCTATTATTTGATCCCACCACTGATGTATTTACATGCCTCTACTGGCTGTATAGCATCAAATATAAGATGTTTGTCCTCTGGTTCAAGGCCTAAGAGTCTTGACTAGGCCTAATGTCTCCCAGTCAGTGCTGGGGCATGTGCTCTGTTTTGTCATGGGTCAGTTACACCATCCTCCACAATTCATCTGTATGTTCTCAAGCATCTCCTTCCCTCTTCCTTTGGATTCTGACATCTGGGAAGAGTTCTCTCTAACATCTGAAAAGTTGCTTCATTGTTCTGCTTTGCCCTTGTCTTTAGGATTGCCTTTGTGATATCTGTAACAAACACAACAGTATTCAGATTGCTGGCACATACCTAGCATGGCTATTGTATTTTTACTGTTCTGAGTATCATCTCTGCATTGTAGCTTCCTGGAGCAGGAAATTTTCCATTACATTTCAAGTGCATTGATGCAGTATTTCCTGATCATTACTTACGATCTTTACATAGTTTGTAATTATCCAAACCGTAATACTAAAGTTCCAGCAGAGGTTACACTCGCACATCTCAGTCCTGGTTTGCAGGTGCTTGAACCGTACACACAGTATAGGGGGTTTTATGCAGCTGTAAAATGTAGATACAGTTGTGCCAGAAAAGTATTTCTTAAGCAAAGTTGAAAATGAAGATTGAGACCTGCCAGTCTAATAGAACAAGGGGATAATGAGATTAACTGGCATGAACCATATCTGAATAGTCTTGTTTGCATCTCTGTTTCATTTTGGTGTACTTCTTTACTATACGTGAAATGTACCACAGTGCATGGAATACACCCTCTGGAAGACACTTTCTTTAGAGTAATGGTAGAACTTCTTAATGCAAGAAAGGCAAAGTCCAGAAGCAACACAGTGGTTAACTCCTATACTGAAAGGCAAGACTGACACCTTTTATTAGATGAGATGTTAACCATTCTTTCATCATGGGTCAGGAAATGTCACTGCAATGACTGCATATTCAGTAGTGCCCCATAGATCAGATGTCTGTACTTGCTTGGGATCATCAAAGGGACCCTACTAAGAAAGCCAGAGCCACTGCTGAGTCTCTCTGGGTGCCTTTTTAGGTATCTTTTTACCATTTCTTGCCCTGACTTCTACCATTGACTGAGCTAGAGTTGTGAGAAGTCCTCAGCCCTGGCACACGTGCAAGGGTGTGGTGGGGTTTGTGTCTTGCTTGCCAGATGATTTGTGGTTGAAGCTGCCAGCAGAACACTAAGCCAGTTTTCTAAAGACTTTTGCAAATGCAATTCTTTATTCCAGCCCCTGAAGTATTTTAATTCTGCATATAAATATGTATGGAAATTCTTGAATATTCTAATACAGTGTTGGCAGAATGTCCTGTTTATGTCATCTGTATGTGGTGTAATTACTGAAAAGCAGCATTTACCCAGTGTTTTATGAGTAGTGAGTTAATCTGGTCAGTATAATCACTTCAGTAAGGAAACCCAAATTAGTGTTTTAAATGCCCTTTAATCCTGTAAATATTCTATAAAATGGTCAAAGACCAATAAAGACAGACATTGCTTGTAAAATATACACCAGCTGCCATACACAGATGTCATCTTCCAGGCAGTGGTGAGATGCAGAATACTGTTTCATGGTGGCGGGAAGTTTTTGCCTCCCTGAGGCATTGACTCAAAGGTATTGAATTTCAGTGAAGGAGAGTGGTGAAGGTTCATTTTAAGCCCTCAGGCTTTCAGTACACTTAAGCTATTATGTTTCCTCTGACTGGTGTATCATCCAGCCACTGAGTAATGTCTTTGGATCATCTTTAAAGGTGAAAAACCAAATAATTTCATGCTCTGCAGCTATGGGGCATCATTAAAACCACTGGTAGGAACTGGCACAAAGGAAGCCGATCTGGTGTTTGCCTTCTTTCGATGTCTAAACCTGCTGTAGTTCAAAAGCCATTCTTTTGTTTACAGAATTTATTATTCTTAAGGTTTTGAACCTTAAAAATAGTTTTGCTTGTTTCAACAGGTTCCTATTTCATTTGTGGACCGTGTCTACGGAGAATCTAAACTGGGAGGCAATGAAATAGTGTCCTTCTTAAAGGGGCTCTTGACCTTGTTTGCTACAACGTGATAGTTTATCCTAAATTAACTTTTTTAGGAAACCCTTTTCTGACATCTGTGTGGGTTTTAGTACATAATAGCAGAAGCTTGATAATTTGTGTGGTGACCAGAAGACCTGCTATAAACTAACAGTTAAACAAACCACCAGTAATGAACTGCATATGTTGTATCCCAGAATGCTCCTTTCAAAATAAATGAACTGTATGTTAAAGTAAAACCTAATAAAGACTAATGCTCTATTCTATTTTTGTAACAATAATGAAGTCTTAATAAAGAACTAATGATCTTTTGCATTCAGAAATGAATCATTATTCAGCAGAAGCTAAAGATGATTTTGAAATAAAGACAAGCAAGGACATAAAGAAAATACGGAATTTATCTTCTCTTTGTTCTGTGGTTTGCAGATAGTATTTTAAATATATACCAATTAGCTCCCTTTTTCCTCTCCTCAGCACAGAAAGACATGTATCTTAAAGCAGATATAGAACAGTTTCTACAGCACTGATAAAACTTACGTAGCTCAAGAGGAAACCCACATGAATACAGTGATTTCTTATTGTAAAGCTGTTCCTAGACTGGAAAGAAGGAATATTCTTTGGATAAGAAAAAGAATTGTATGTGTGGAATAATTTTGTATTCTGTGTATTTGTCCAGAAGCAGGTGATTCCCTTTTCCTCTTTTCTTTAGAATCTAAACATTTTTAGAACCTGTAAAACAGGACTATGGCATCTCACCCAACTTCAGGGTGAGACCCAGTTCACCTCACTGGATCTGAAACATTTTTCTTTGGTCAAATAACAATTTGCAGTGTGGAATCTGTCTTTGTTCCAGATCCTGAGAAATGAAACACAAACAAGTAACACTGGGTTTTTTTGTTTCACGGTTTGATATAGCCACAACTCAGAAATTATGAAGCCCTTGCAATCAAATATGCACTTGGGAGAAAGTAAGCAGCAGGATGAAATGATTCTGACAATGGCTTTATATGGATGAAGAATATGTCCCATTTTTTGGGGGTGAGAGTAGTTCTGTGGATATCTGTATCAGAAAAATAATGTTAGGATTTTTAGCAACAGATGTTGCTTAAAAATGACACCTATTTGGCTGGTGTTTGTATTTCTTTAGTACAGTAGATAGATTTTTTAATATTAGAAAAATAAAATAGAAAGTCTGTAAATATATGATAAATTCATAGCTCGGTTACTTATCACAGTGACAAAAATGGTTAAATACAACTTTTAAATGAGAGCATGTTTCCTAAGGGACTGCTTTAGACATACTCCTTTCTTCAATGATGTGCTACAGATTCTGGTATTTTTCTCCTTTCCTGATTATTCAGAGCAAACATTAATTTGCCTTAAAATAATATAAAACCTGTAGCTGTAGGTTTTGAATCTACAAATCACTGGATTAGTGACTTAACTGTACATTTTGTGACATTTGCCTGTACTTTTCCTGCAAATTGCATATAATTTCATTTGGTGCAGGCTAATCAGATTTAATATTCTATACAGAAATAAATCTCTGGCTCTAAAGGGCCACTGAAATCTCCAATGAATAAGTTTCATCTATTTATGTTTCATTATGAGGTTTTGTGGCTAAAATCAACATTTTAGATTGAAAATAGGTACAAAGTTTTTAATGACCCAATAGGGAGTTCTTAGATGTTTATTCAGATTTACATACTACTGAAAACCATTTGCTAGAATACAAATTGGGCCTCAACCAGGTCATAGTATTCTCAGGCTTCTATGTAATGATGTATAACTAAAGTTTATTTTAACAGTTACTCATAACCTAAGTGCTCTGAGTTAGGGTTTAGCTTTTAGAATGTGCATGCCTACTCTGTGATTATGAAAATGACCTGGGAAATTTCATTTGCCTATTTATGAGATCATGTTTGGAGGAAGGTGCTTTTACATATAAATTAAGATCATAATACATGGCATGGATTTTGTGTACTCTGGTGTGTCAAAGTTTGAAACATGACTGGGCTATATTCCAGTTTTAAGTAAGTAGATGATAGTTCTTATTTGCTTAAAGGGAAATATTTAAGATATGAACAAAGTACACTATAAAGAAACAAAAACAAGGGCTTCATGGTATCAGGACACAAGTAGACACTACAATGCTTCTTAAAACAAGAAAAGGTTGTAAGCGTGAAACTGATTTCAGTAGCCTTCACCTACCTACTTGTAGAAAGCCCTACTGAGAGGACCTAAGACATGGATCCAGTGGGAATAAAAAGAATTGAAAACATCCCTCAACCACCAGCAGGTCGAGGAAGGGGATTCTCCCCATCTACTGGACTCTTGAGAGACCCCCCTGCAGTCCTGCATCCAACCCTGTGGCAACAACAGAAGAGGGAGATGGAGCTGTTCAAGTCCAGAGGAGGCCACAGAGCTGCTGCAAGGGCTGGAGCAGCTCTGCACTGGAGCCAGGCTGAGAGAGCTGGGTTGGTTCAAACTGGAGAAGAGAAGGCTCCTGAAGGGGAGACCTTAGAGCAGTTCCCAGTGCCTGAAGCGGCTGACAAGAAAGCTGGAGAGGGGCTTTGTACAAGGGTAGGTAGGGACAGGCCAAGGGGAAAAGGCTTTAACCTGCCAGAGGAAGGATTTCAATTAGATGCAAGGAAAAAATTCTTCCCCTGTGAGGGTGCTGAGGCACTGGTGCAGGGTCCCCAGAGAAGTTGTGGCTGCCCCATCCCTAGCAGTGTTCAAGGCCAGGTTGGACACGGGCTTGGAGCAAGCTGCTCTAGTGGAAGGTGTCCTTGCCCGTGGCAGGGAGGTTGGAAGTGGATTATCTCTAATGTCCCTTCCAACCCAAACCGTTCTGTGATTCTGATATTCTGTCTTCCATATTTCTTATTTCCCATTTTCCTTTTCCTATTTTTTTATAGACCCTGCTTATTCCCTCATCATAATTAGTCTTTCTAATTTCCTCAGACAGAAGGCACACCACCCCTTGCTGTCCTCACAGTGTTAGTAGCAGACCATTAGTAGGATGACAGACAGTCCTGCTATAGTCTTTAGGGATCAGGTGCCTAGAACTCCATACAATGTCTTAAATATTCATGTAGTAGAGATTTATACAGTGACATTTCAGTTTCCAGTTCCTTTCTTAATATCATGACAATACTCTACTTGCCTTGTTTTGGCCACCACAAAACACTGACTTGACATTTACAGAGAATTTTCCATTTTATGTCCCTGGTTTTACAGTTCCACATGGAATCAGCTTTTTTCAGTTACACCCATATACATTTCCTAAGAAGGCACAAATACTCAGTTAATGTACTTTATTATACTTTCTTAGGAGTCTGTGTCAGCAAGTACTCAATTACTTGGCAAGAACAGGAGTTTGAATTCCTTCCTGGCTTAAATCGGTATATATAATGAATACATTTGGTTGGGCATGTTTAATGAAGAGGGGGGAGATGGTAACTCATGTTATGCACCAGTAAAATTCACTTTCTCCTGAACAGGAAACTGATTGCCTCCACTGGCAGGCAGGCAATTCCCTGGGAAGAGCTGCTTCTGTTACTTTGGGCTAGAGATTTAAGGTGGTGTATGAAAAACCTTGCACAGCAGGCTCAGTTGTTCAGACCCATTAGACAGCCAAAGCGTGTGCTGAGCTTCAAGCACACAGTTACTGAGTTTTGCATGGCGTATCCCTAGGATTATCCATGAGCTAGGTTTGGTGCTTGCACTCTGGTCTGACCATGCTTCTGAATGCACATCCCAGTCAGAGCTCTGCTGACTGACTTCAGCAGCCCTGTATCAGCATGAAGTGTTTCATCAGACAATCTGAAGCCCCAGCTGGGAGGTGAAACACATAATTGGGGGCTACTAAAATAGATACTGCCTCTTGTCCAAGGACTTTGCACCTGATGAGCTATACTACATGGCAGGAGGGTTTTCAGCAGCTGTGGTCTCCTCATGCCCCTCGCTCTCAAATAGCCCTGCCTCAGAGTTATGCAATACAGTTCACACCCTGAGGTATAATTTTGAATCTCTTACTCACATAAGGATTTAGGTATGTAATTCATAAAGTCAAGCAGTTTAATCCCCCTGACCTAGATCATAATGATTCTGGAGCTGGAACAATGACTTCAGACAACCAAGGCTTGGTTAATGTATCTAACTGAATGTGAAGCCAGCATCAAAATGAGATCCCCAGCTTATCTTGTTTGGGTTTTGTGGGTGAGGATTTGTCTGATCTGAGGTTGGAGTGAATTAGCTGCAGTTTTCGTTTATGGGGTTTTTTTTAAATCTGAGCTGCAAGGGATGGCTTGTGTCCCCTAAGGCTGGTTCATTGACCTGAGTGATGGCGGGCATCTGCTGAGAGGAGCGGGC
>JAVHNF010066684.1:65334-75401 GCA_034783455.1 Micropsitta finschii | reverse complement strand
TCCCCTCCGCCCGGCGGTACCGCGGCCCCCGGCAGCCCCGGCCCCGACGGCGGAGCGGGAGTTCCGCGCTCGCCCCGAGGGGCAGGAGCCCCGCGCTGTGCCCGCCGCCCTGCGCGCTGCAGCCGGAGGGCTGCGGAGGAGTTGGCGGGCCGCCCCCTTTCCTCAGCCGCACACATGTTGAAGGGACTCGGCCGCCTTGGGGAGGCCGGTTCCGCTCCGGCCGGCTGCGGGGACCGCTACGCTGCCGGCTGCCCTCCCCTGTGCGAGGGGCCCGCGCGGCGCAGGCAGCCCCAGCCTCCTCCCTTCCCCCTCCCGGTGTGGGGGGGGACCACACATGGACGTGTCCCGGGAGCGGCGGCGGGGCTGCAGTGGCGGTAAGGCGATGAGCGGGGTGATGACTTGGTGGCCGGGGCCGGCATCCCGGCACTGCCTGCAGCCTGCCGGGAGCCGGGTGCGGGTCCCGCCGGTGAAGCGAGGCCCCGGAGAGCGGCGCTGCCGGGGAGCAGGGAGCAGCCGCCTCTCTCCGGCAGCCTCTGCCCGCGGGAAAAGGCGCGCTCCGCGGCCGTTGCCCCGAGCTGGGCACCAGCTGCAGGATGGAGCGTCTTTGACTCACCCATCCTTCCATCCCCTGCCCCGGGCTACAGTTACTGGCACCCGTTTCTAGACAAAGGCGGAGGAAATCAACCCCTGGAGCCCCGCGCCGCCGGGAGCTGCACCCTGCCTGTCACGCACCCTCTTCGCCTGCCGGCTGTAACCTGGGGGGGTGCGGCGGAGGCGGGAAGGGGGAAAAGGGGGTGATTTCCACAGCAGGTACGCGGTGTGCGCGGGGCTTTTCCCCGCTCCATCGGTATTGTCGGTCCCGGGTTATGGCCGTGCAAGAAAAATACCAGCCCCCACCCAAAATGCACCGCAGCCCAGCGCGGCGCGCGGAGGCAGCCGGTAGGGGGCGCCCTCCCCGCGCCGGGCAGGGCTGCGGGGAGGGGGTGGAGCCGAGCGGGTTGCGGGGCGGGGGTGCGGCCGCCAAGCGCCGGCGGCGGCCCCGGGCGGGACGGGACCTGCAGCCCCGCAGCGCACCTCGGCCCGGTGGGGATGGGACACCGGGGCTGGACGCGAGGCAGCGTGCAGGATGTCAGTGGCTGTAGCGGGCCTCGGCTGTGGCTGGTAGTGCCACTCGCTCTATAAACTTGCATGGCTTGCTTTTTCTCACACATTCTGAGCGCATGGCTGCAGCGGTGTAAACATGAGCGTGAGGCGTTGCTGAAGCGTCGAGTGCTTTGTCTGGTGCCATGGGCAAGAGTTTGGATAACCAGGCACTTTGAGGCCTTGATAGTGTTTGCTTATTGGATGTATTTAAGCCATTTGGTAGTTGTGAAACAGGGCTTTGTGCCCTTCAGAGACCTTCCCTGTTTTCTAGGTTGTTTTTACTAGCTGAGTTTCTATTTATTCTTACAACTATTTTCTATTGGGAGGCCTAGGGTGTGAGCTAATGGAGACGCGTGATTCCTACCTGTCAGGGTACATGGATCCATCATAGCTGGCTCCTGTGTGGGCACCGCCAGTACATGCTGGAGGCCACCAGCATCGCTGCCTCTTGCAGGGTCTCAGCTGCTTGGAAGAACTTTCACTCTGGGGTCTCTGATAACTGTGTAGTTACAAGTTGCCATCCTTCTAGGTGAGAAAAGACATCCTGTTTAAAAAACAGAAAAGCATTGCTTTTTAGTTTTGCTTTTAGTAACAAACCAAAACTTGGTTCCCTTTTAAATGTGCATTTGCTGATGTTGGTCAGTAATTTGATATCAGCACATCAATATCTATTGTGATGGGCGTTGAAATCTTAAAATGTTAAGAAGAGACAACACTTCTGTTGTCTCTTTAGATACACCCAATTGCTAATAACATTGCACTTGAAGGTGATGGGTTGTAATATGATTGTTACCTTTCCTGAAGATATATTACAGCAAGTTCTTAAACTTCATTCAAAATAGAATGGCACACAACAAGCAACTTGCTCTCCAAAAGTAATACTCAGCTAAATGTTTTTGTACTGGTTTTTTTATAGTAAGCTGCCCTTTGCTAAAATTATTTCTTAATTAACTTCTTAAAATGTCTTTTTGATATCTAACAGAAATGAGATATGCCTCTAACATTTGGGGATAACTCTCTAAGATCATTGCAAACTGATGTATTTTTAGTGCCCCATTATTAAAAGTGCCACTTTTTTCTTTTTTTGTTTTTTAACTTGAAGTGATGGTCCATCAGACAGGTTTATAGAAAGCATCTCTTTAGGTTACTACTATTTATGCCTCAAAGTATATTGTGAGGACCTGCTAGAGCTTAGAAGTCATTAAAAGCTTGTAGGATCACCTGGGGTTTAGGAGGGAGATGTTTGGATATGCCAGGGGTAGGGAAGGTGAAAGGTGGCCGCCTTTGCCTGTAGGTAAGACAGACAAGAGGTGAGCAGCCTCTCCTCTCAGAAGTGCTTGGGAATGAAACCTTCACAGGAGAGGAACTTCTTGACTGTTTTGGAAAGTTCATGCCCTGTGGTATTAAGCATCAGCTGCACAGACAGAACATCTAGGAATGCTGCATGTGCTCTTCAGGATGAGATGAATAACTTATGCTTTTCTGTATAGGTAGGATAGAAGTTACCAGTTGTCAGAAGATGCCCATTAGCATTTCCAGAATTGGTATGTGTTACGGTGGTATATTACAACAGCATTTTAATTAAGCTTTAATAGTATAAAGTATCACTTGTTAGGTACTTACCAAGCTGAACTCCACAGTTACTGAATTCACTATTCAATTCTAGATGAATGCAGGTACAAATTTTCTGTGGCAGGTAAGTTGTGCTTCTGACACACTGTGGAGTGAATAATAATAGATGATTATTCCCAGCCCAGCTTAACCACTCCATAAGAACAGTAAATACAGAGTAAACATTAAAATTTAAAGAGCATTCCTGGAATACATAAACACACCAGTATTCAAAAGTCTAGACAGTCCAAATGTGCATTTTATAATGGCAGCTGATTTTGATAGATGTAAAGAAAAGAAATTGGAACAAATGTGTAGGAGCAAAGACAGCTTATGGGTTAATGTATTTATTTTGAGGTGGCCACAAATAAGATTTAGCAAAATTATTAGGGTGGATTTTGTGGGTTTATGTTTGGGTTGTGTTTGGGGGTTTTGGTTTACTTGGGATTTGGTTGTTTTGATTTTGTTTTATACATCAGGAATGAAGAAGAGAGTGTCAGATGGGATGAGGGTCATAATCTTGAGGGGTCTGTAGGACCATGGGTGCAGGAGAGAGGCAGCAGGTAGCTGTAGGACTGCAGTCAAATCAGGTGATTAGTGTGGGTCACAGGAGTCGTTTGATCTGCTTTATCTGCATGGCAAAGATACGGGAGATTTCTGAAATTGTCAGTTCAGATGAGATTTAATGTTATTAATGCTGTTTGCTGGGATTTTCTTTAAAGATGTATGTAAATGCTTGCTTAAAAAAGATAACAGCTAATTTATATTGGCCTGCATCTAAACAAGCATTAGAGTATTTGTTATTAAATAAAGATCTGCTCTATGCTCAGATTTTTGTTAATATAACAGTATAATGGTTAATGTGGAGGTAATCCTGCTCAGAAATAAATCCATTGATACAAATGTATGTTTCCTAGTAATAGTGTAAGCAATGGAGATGAGAAGAAAAGGTGCTGGTCTAAGGATAATGTAATGGAAACGTCTGTGTATGCTTTGGAAGAAAAAGAACTCTGGATTATGTCAATTTAGTTTAAAAAAAATAAATCCTCTATGTTTTGTATAGGTAAAATGTGTGTTCTGACTCACCTGACATTTTGGGAAGAGCACTCTTGCGTTGCTAGTCAGGGTGGCCAAATGAGCCTGATCATTTTGAACTTTCAGGAAATAGCTAGATATGACATAAAAACTGAATCCATGGTCTAGGTTTGAATAGACATTTTTGGAGAGGGTGTAACTCTGTTACCTACCTGAGGGCCGTATGCCTCAAGAAGAAAGCTGCATTGTTCAGAGCTTTGCTACAGCTAGCTGGTGTTGAAAGGCAAACATGAGGCTTGAATTTAATGTCTCACTCTTACTTCACAGTAGTGCTTTTTTAATGAGTATGACAGTTCTTGGTTTGAATAAGAATGGAATAAACACCATGGGTTTTTTCTGCAGTGAGTCAGTTGAGTTACCACCATTTACCTTGCAAGTTACCTTGCTTTTTTTAAAGTAGCATTAGAGATAATTTGGGTGAAAATAGCTTAATAGGCTGTTGGGTCCTAAACCTGTGTAGTTGAAGCTATGAACACATCACACTGGCAGGTTCTTGACTATCCGGAGCATGTGGCAAAATGTTTCATTTAAAATCCACTTCCCCAATACTGTTTAAAACAATTTACAAGAAATAGAAACTAAGTAACTGTGTAAACAGCCTGTCCATTGAAGTAATACTCTTCAGGTCATTCGGTCCTTCAGGTGTAGGAGAGAGCATGCTTTCAAGCTTGGCTTTGCTATCCACGTTTCTTCTCTATCCCCAGCTCTCCTCTCTGAGGCCCTAGCCTCGGGTTTTCTTTCTTTCACCCCTTTTTATCTCTCCTGTGTATTGTTTTCTCATTATAACTGTGGATCTGATAGTTCTTTGCTTGTGCTGCAGCTGAACCAAAGAAGTTGTTAGTGTTGCAGATTCATAGCAGCAACAGTAAGGGGACAAAATGTCTCTTGAAAACTAAGTAGGCAATATGATTATCTTAAAATGCTTTCCCCTCTCCCTGCTCAAAAGTCAAACTTATGGTTGTGATCTTTTTGTGTGTTTTTGTTTCCCCATTCCTGCTGCTGCTGCTATGAAGCCTTTTGAATATCGAAGGTTCCTGAGTCAGACCGAAGACAGCAGTAGCTGAGGTGGATTAACGCTGGAATGTAGTCAGGGATTGGAACACTTGGGAGCTATGCTTAGACAGAAAGGGAAAGAGGTAAGAAATGTGAAGTGGTAAGACTGATTTTTAAGCTCTTTTTTACAGATTTTACCCAATCATGTCATGCCAGCATTTGAGCATGTGTGTCAAGTGGTAAGGCAAAGGAAAAACAATTAGTATCAGCCTACTTCACTGACTATTTTTACACTTCAGATACTCAGATGCTAGCCAGTTGGCGAGATCCCTTCAATATCTAATTTATCTACTCTCTGAAAGCATGTATTGGCATTAGTTTTGGATGAGCTTGTAAAAGTATTTGTATGCTCTCTTTTGTTTTGTTGATTTGTTCTGCCACTTACCCCAGCATGCAAGCCATGCATATTACCAGGCGGGACACACCAGGGGATGGAGCTTCACTATCGGTTTAACTGTGTCTGTGCCAGTGCTGCCCTGGACAGGGCAGTGTTAGCCACCTTACTTGTACCAGTCCCTATGCTCCTGTTCGGGTGAGCAAAGGAACTGCTGCCTGAAAAACACTTCTCAGTTGGATCAGGTCTCTGCTCTGGCTGTTGACACAGTGGTGATGTAAGGAAAACATGGCACAGAGAAGACAGGACTACCATTTTCACTAGCAGTCTAATCTGATTGCAGTTTCACAGTCAGTGTAATCCAGTCATAAATGATGTGTATATTGATTACATGCTTTGTTCTTGCAAATTTCACAGGGACTTCTATGCTGCTTTGTTCAATTACACAAATGTTTTTGCGAGCTTTGGATTGAAAATTTCAAGATGATTCTTGATTTAGTTTAAATGGTAACTGCTAATTCATGAAACATGGTTGTTTCCAAAATAATTTTTATTCTGGGATTGTCCATGTTTAGCTACAATCTAAATGAGGATTATTTTGGAATTGTAGAGTACATTCATGCAGCCTTTTTTTCCTGATCACTGAAGTGTGGATATCATGGTGTAAGCAAATAATATCCTTTGTGCTTCAGTGATCTCCAGTCTTGATTTCAGATTTCTGCAAGATGTGTAGGCTTTATTGCATTTCAAACTGAAGTGCTTAAGAAACAGCCCTAAACAAGTGAGGCCATCATATTGAGTATGTATATTACGTATTGATTTCACTGCACATAGGTGGATGCATATAAACATCTATCTTTGGAGATCTTGAACAGTCACAAAAGACATTATTTGAGATGGCAGTAGGTGCATAAGCGTACTTGAGCCGCTAGTGCCTCTAATTTAAGATTTCCTATGCACTGAAGTGTAGCATGCCCTAGAGAATGGATGAAATTTAAAACTGCTTTTCAGAATGCAGTAGAGATTGCCAGAGGGTTTTATTGATGTGTGTTCAGAAGATCCTCCTTTAGAAAACGTTCAACTTCAGGTAACAACAGTCTTTAACACACCCCAGCCTGTGTCACCAAAAAAACCAACACATTCCCAGCAGGGTGTAAGGACAGAAATAAGGAGTTGTGGTTCCCAGAGCAATTGAAATTGGGCCATTTTATATTTTATATTAGTGCATAGAAATTATACAGTGTACAGAACTTTTACTACTCAACAAAAGTTGATAAGGAAATAGTTAATTCCCTTTCAGTTTTGCAGTTAGTGTACACACCCACCAGATGGAGCTTCTGGCACCAGTGGAAAATTCCAGAAATTGAGCAAGAATGAGAAGTGTGTGAATGACTTAGAAGATTCCTGTCTGCTGGACTGCAGAAGATGTTTTTCTAACCTTTAAATAAACCATGAATGGAGAGTAAGACACATCAGCCTTACTGATTCCTTTCACTACAACTGTCTTCCATAGAAGTTCTTCCTCTGATGGGAAGTTGGGAGTCCTTAGTGCAAGAGTCACCAACCTGAAGCTAGACAGTAAGCGCCAAACAAAAGAGATAACAGTTTCATAAGCCCTTGCTGACAATTGCATATAACCACTGAAACAGCATGTTCGGGTTTTTAGCCTTAGAATTTCCTCCAAAGGATTAAGGTTTTCTTTTTTAGTATCACATTTTAGATGGCCTTCTCTCCTCTCCTGCAGCAGTATTTACACAGGGTGTCAGAGAAGCGGTGTGAAACAATCCTTTTTGACACATCACTTGGCAGGTTTTTGGGGAGTGGCTGGTCTAATCTTAGAAGAGATTTTTAGGGGTTTTTCTATTATTTTTTTTTTATGCAGGGACTTTAAAGAAATAGACTGTTTGTGAGGAGCAGTGGCAGCAGTTTCACGTGCACAGTGCTGCAGAAGTTTTACAGTGCTTTGACCAGTGAGAAAATACATTTGTTGATTTTCTTCAGTTCCAATAATCCTAGTTTTCCAGAGGCTGTGACTTGGGTTTTCTGTTCACTTTTTATCTTTTCAATGTGCCTCATCCTGTTTTAAATGCAGACACAAGTTAAAGGACTTTGCCTATAGAAACAAGTTAAAGGGCTTGGGGGCTTGTGCTTGCTGATAGGGTTGAATTCAAGCGCTGGTCTAACATGGCATCTGTACACACAGAATGGTTACCTAGTTAGAATTGAGAGGTGTGTGTTAGAAGTTAGCTAAAGACTTCCATGTTGCATGGGCAGAAGCTTGGTGCTGCAGATGATTGTGCTGAGGAGATGCTGTTTAAAATGTTACCATGAGAAGGGAGCGCATGCTGTTACAAAACAGCCTCCATCCTAGGATTATAGCGGATTTGAAAATGAGCCCTTAGTTGTCTGGCATTTCAGATGTGCAGTTAAACTGCAAATCTCATTACCTTCACAGGAGATGTGGGTGCACAGCCCTCTGAAAACTAGGCCAGAAACACTTAAATAAGGAGGAAAAAGAAGAGTCCATCAGAAGGAAGTGAAAATGCATAATGTAAGCCAGCCATAGACATGCTGGGAGCAGATTCTTCATTCACTCAGTGCAGGGAGGGTAGATATTTAGTTGTAATCAAGGAAGTTTCTGGTAGTTTTCAGTTCTTCCAACTTCTTTGTTCTCCCTTATGCTTCTCCTGATGTTATTTTTGATCTGCTTGCTTTTCCCTGAGATACCTTTCTGCTTCCTGACTATCACTCTTCCTTGCTTAGCTGTCCTGGAATCGTCGGGTCCCAGTGTCCCAGCTTTGCTGCAGGGACAGGCCATCATTGTCCTCATGTGAATATAGAATATTACACACCATCATACTATATAGCATCATTTACCCTGCATACAAGAGGAGGCTGCTTTTCTGTTGCTGTGGGAACCATCAGTAGGTTAATTTTGTTCTGTATTTTTCTTGCATTTTAAGAGATTTCACTCAGTGTTTCACTAACAGCCTTCTTTGCAAATGTATTTCATGGCTGGCTGTTTAGAACGTGCTTCTAAATGCAGTTAGCTGGGCAAATGATTAAAAGTAGACCTTGTTTTAAACGCAGTTGGTATAGGGAGCTAAAGAGCAGTTTCAAGAAACGAACAGTCTTGTTTCATTTCATTCAAAAACATACAGCTGTTGCCAGCTCTGATGTTGTGCTGTTATATGTAAACCAAGCTTAAAATACTATCAAAATAAGATCTAAAATAAAAAATTATAGGATTATATAAAGTCAGAAAAATGCCAGATGCTTGGTGATTCTTGTCAGCAACACAATGCAGGGAAACGATCCTGTCTTTGGGAGGCCCAGTATGGGATGAAGTACTTCACAGTGCTCAATATTTGTATCTTCAGCCTGATACACTGTCACTGACCTGCTCTCAAGGCTGATCAGTCCTCATCCAGAAGTGTGCTTTCTGCAATGAGGATTCAGCGGGAGAGAGGTAATTTGGAGTTTGGTAGAGATACAGGGACACAAATTCTAGTTAGAAAATAATCCAGTATGAAACAAAATAACCCATCATCCTTCCTTGTTCAAAGAGGTGGCTAGTGGTCTTTCAAAAACAGTCTGTACTTGAAGCTGCAGATGTTCTGTCTGAGTAATGTTTTTAAACCATAAAAACCTGTATTACTTGAAAAAGTAACAATAAATGACTGGACAGATATTGCTTTTACAAACTTTAGATTTGGTTGTTCCAGACTTCACGATACTGATGTTATGTCTTTTGCTTTCAGTCTGTTCAAGACTGAGTTTCTGTCCATGGGTGATGTGGGTTGAAAAGGTATCAGACTTCCTACAGAAGTACAATCATTTACATGCCATTACCCAAAACCTCACATCCTCCCTCCTACTAGCAGCATTGTAACTGGAAATTTTCATTTGAATACTTCCCAAGCGAACGTATATGTCCTTATGGTGGTGCCCGACAGCCGTGTCACCTCTGTGATCTCCCATTGTCTTGTCATTTAATGCGGGACTGCATTTGTATGGTTACCTCCTAGGAAAAATAACCTGTACAAGGAAGCACTGTTGATATTCATCATGTGTACCTCATTTACAGAGGGTGCAGCTCTGCTGCAGGTACTGATAGCTCAGGTGAGGTGTAAACCGAGGTCCTAACTCCGTCAGTCAAAAGGTTCTATGAAATGTGAATAGGAGCATTTGTCTCTGCATCCTGCTGGATTTCTGAATTGGGTAACTTCATTGAAATCTGAGCACTGAAAGGTACCTCAGGTAGCATCACCCACCGAAATGTGTTTAAGTCACAAACCTGCTAAAACTTCCTGCAGCACTGTTGACTTGCTGGAGTGCACTCCACAGTAACTCTGTGTCAGTAAAGGTACCGTAAACATGTTTTATCATTAGCTTTAGAGTCCTTTGCAATGGAACATACATTATAAATGTAAGATTGCCCTTACTACGTTTCTCATCTCTTGTCTTTAACACTTTGTTTTGTACAGCAGGATATGATCCTTCTTCTATGTCCGGGCTTTGGCCTCACACAGTAGGTGTAATATAATCCCTGAGGTGGGTGTTCTGGAAGGAGAATTATTTTTGGAGGCTTTTGCATGAAACTTGTCCAATGAGTCTGAGACGCCCAAGCACCATTAATTTCGGAGGTAAATGCCTCATAATTTGTACTGAGTAGATTGCGAAGAGTTAAGATTTTCATTTGGCAAAGTATTGGCAAAAAATAGTTGAAAAGATAGTTCTGTCTGTTTATTCTTCACATTTGGACATTTTGAACTTAAAGGAACATCAACTTGAACTCAAGGAAAATTGGGGGGGGGGGGGGTTTTAGCGC
>JAVHNF010066684.1:46654-65234 GCA_034783455.1 Micropsitta finschii | reverse complement strand
TTGGGACGGGGGGGGGGGGGGCTTTGAGCTCAGTCTGGCAGCTTCACTGTCTATTAATGAGTTTTCAGCTTTAAATTTCCTCCCCTCTTTTGGTTTATTAAAACCAACAGAAGCAAAAGTGAAAGATGACTTTAACTGCAAGAGAAATGACCTAAAGTACTTTCTTGCACTGGGGAAAAACCTGTGAGCTGTGATATGGAAGTTCAGATATATGTAATTTAAGTTGAATGTCCCTTTAAGTTATTCCTTGGAATGTGACATTTCTTATTTGAATGTCAATTGAAATGCTTCCTTTTGGAAATACAACTGGAATGGGTTTTATTAAGCTATTTTCTATCATTTGTCTATAATTTGGTCTGTCAAAGTGGGTTGGGATATGTATAAAGGGAGGGGAGGGAACAATACAGTACACTGAAAAGATAAAGCCAAAGGGGGAAAAATGTCCAAAACAACACCACCAAAACAAATGAAAGAAAATAATTAGTCTCAAAAGAATTTATTTTAAATGACAGATTTTTAATGTCAGTATTTGCCTTGGGAGGGTGGGGGGGAGGAAGAATGCATGAAATACGATTTACTTTAAATTTTATTCATGCTATTGTTATTGGAATAAACTCAGGTTACTGATAAAATGCTAATGTATATTTAAAGTTAGTAAGTTAAGTTTGCTCTAGCAAATAGCAAGAAAGCAGCACTGGCATTTGGCCAGTACAGAAATGAAAACTGTCTTAAAGATTTAGTGTCTGGATTGCACTTACGATGTTGATCCTGGATTCTTACTGCTTTCTGTTCTTAATGATAACTGTTATTGAGAAATATTTAATACTTAAACCCAGGCTTCTATAGAGAGCTATCCTGCACTTCTTAATGAAGTAGTTTTTAGCATAATCTGAATTTTCTGCACTAACTTGTTACCAAACTGCATGCATTTTTTTGATTATGCTCTTTCCCTCTGCTGAAGCCCTTCCCTTTTAGTATTGTTATGGATATTAAGAAATTTGGGGTTAAATTATTAGAATGAAAACCATGGGGTCATAATCTTTACCTAACAAAGGCAATTGACAAGAGTAGTGGGTTTAAGTGTGTGGGGTGGTATATTGTATAGGGAAAAGGAACAGCTTTTAGAATAAGGGTTTGAAACATTGCTTTTTCTGTAGGAAAAAGATGGAGTATTGCATGCTGGGAACAAGTGCTTTCCATAAGGTAGCTAAATTTTAAAAGTACATTTGTTTCATTCTGTTTTAGGCTTTGCTTAAGTTTCTAATCTAGTAATTTTGTCCTTTCTGCAGTTTTCAGTTTGCTTAGACCTCTGCAAAACTCTCTTCTAAACCAAAATTCAAACCTAAACCAAACCCCCAAACCTGGGCCACAACTGCAATATGTCATTTCTGAAACATTGTGCAATGTGTACGGAAGAGTATATAGAGGATATTAGTTAATAGTATAAATTCTTTCTTTGGTCTCTTTTGTTTTCCATGATTTCAAAATTGCAGCTAATAACAGCAGTGAATTTAAAGATGTGAATGTGTTGGGTGACTACAGAGAAATGACCAAAAGTAAATGAATTTGCTGAAAGGTAGTTTGCTTTGATAACCTCTTTAAAACCAACCAACCAAAAACCCAAACCAACAAAACCCAAAAGCCCCACTCATCAGGAATGCCTCAGCAGAACTCCCAAGTAAATGGTCACATTCTTTTCTCCTTTGTTCTTGTGAATAGCAAGACATAAAATACTTGGAGGAAGTCTGAGTAGATGAGTCAGGACTTATTTCATTAACTGCAGTTAAATGTTTTGGCCACATTTCCCAAGAAAACAAAGTTTATACAATTTTTCAGATTGTGGCTTTTCTCCTAATCCCCTCTCCCTCCTCCCAACCAAAACAAAGTTGTCCATTTTCAACCAAATTTGGTAGAGATAGAGGTCACAAAAGATAAATGAGCACCTTTAAGTTTCCTTAAAGGTTATGTCCATTAAGAGAAGAAACTGAGGCTTGAACATTCACAACTCTCCTATTAGCCTCTTCTTTCAATTGGATGCAGCGATGACAAGTGGCTGCTGAAAACTCTGTGGGAGAAGTTGTAAGTGGGAGGGGAAAGAAATCACACTGCTTAGGTCCGGGATCGTAGGGGGTTGACTTTTCAGTGCTGTATGTGCACCAATTCAGAGGTGCCAGCTAGGTGTTCTGCCTGGAGCTGAACATAGCAACTTGCCTGTCATTATCTAATGTGGAGCTAGCAGGGGGTTATGAAAGGAAGAGAAACAGTAAATTATCTTGGCTTAGTATTTGAACTATTCAGCTCCAAATGAGAGTTGTTGGTGCCTGACTGAGTGCATGTATAGTATATTATTCCATGGATACGATATTATTACAGGTACAGCAGCAGCTCATGATGCCCCGTAAAGCTTTTCTTTCCCAGAAAGAAAAGCAGGCTCGTGCCAGGGAAAGGGATATGTTAAAAAAGAGGAGGAGGCGACAAGACTATCTCAAAAGAAGCGTGGAGCCACAGAAAAATGCAGAAACAATAAAATGGCACAGGGATGATGAGAAGAGGAGAGAAAATGAGCAAGTTAAGGACAAAGATATCAAGAAGCGGTGGAGACAGGATGAGAGAGAACGACGAAAGAATGTGGACGCTATGAATTGGTGCTATGAAAGGGAAGATGAGAAGAGGGAAAATGAGAGAGGTAAGGACCAAGAAGGCCAAGAACCAGCAAAGAAAAGATGAGGAGGAGAGGGGGAAAGAGTGATGAAAGGACAGACCTTTTGAAGCAGCAGAGGGATGATGAGGGAGAGAGGGGAAAAGATAGAGTAAGAACAGTTCCATTTTATAAGCATGTGCAGAAATAACAGAAAATACTGGTATCTTTGTTTCAGACTTATAGGAAATCTATTAATGCACTAAAGTTCTTACACAGCTAATTATTTTAAGACAAGATTGATCTGGGTATAGATGCCTACAGACTCAAAGTCACAATGGGATAGAAAAGGGATGGTTTGCACATTGCTTATAAAATTGTCCGGTTTACACACATGCTTGCACCCAATACATGCTTCAGCAGTACAGGTGATAATACTGTGTTTCAGACCACCAGAAAGTTCAGGCTTTCTCAGTGTTCATAATCTGAGTAAATGAGAGCATTAGGAAAGGAAGGATCAACCAGACATGCTCATAATAGAAGGTAAAGCTGATGGTTTATTTTATCCTTTTTAATAATGTGCCCAAGAGATAGTTGTTACATACCCCGGTTAATCCCAAGATGAATTATTTAACAAAAGTTGTATGGAAGTGTAAAATTCACAGAATGCTTTTAAGAAGCAGTCAGTTCAAGAGATGCACATCTCTCTGTCATTACATTTAAGGCGTTAGATCAGATCAGTTGTCGTCACATTCAACATGATAATTTATCAACACCTTGGCATCAAATCCAAAAAACTGATAACCAGTGGATAGTTATACTGTAGTAGGCAGACCCCTTCTAAAGTTGGAGTTTAATTAAATTTGATATGTTTTATTTTTATCTGGAGTTATAAAATGTGTGTAGGGGGTTTGCAGTAGCCCTAGAACATGAGTTGTAGCTTATGATGGATTTATACTGGATGAGGCCTAGGCCTTTGCAAGGCATTCTACTCCCATTTAGAAACTTGAACCCCTCAAGTAAAAGGGATGGTGGCTTTGCCCACATGATGTGTGTTTGTTCCCATCTTTACAGCTGGGGTTGTGGAGCCCTTCTTGGAAGATTAGGTTGCTTTGCCTGCAGGGGTGTTCACAGTAAGCACTGGGGGAAGGGGCTGTAACACTTCACCTTTGCTGAAACAGTGCCAGCTCTAATCAGGAGTAAAGAATTAGCTATCTGGGAATGAGAAACTGAGTCAGTTGTCTGCATCTTTTGGGTTTTCTGTATTTAAATTATGTTTGGTTTAGGATTAAAGATCTACACTTTTTGTACTCCATAAGAGCATTCTGCACCCCTGGTTTGACTGATCAGTTATGGAGAGGCAGCCTGGAAGGACACAGCCACAATAACAGAGTTGTGTAAATAACAGTATTGCTGATTCCTTTATGGCTCTGTACTAAATGTGGCTGAATAATTCTATTACTCAACAAAACCAAAATTGTCAACGTTGTGAATATGCATAAAGTTTTTTCTTTTAGTGCAGATCCTTTCAGTTGAATAAAAAAATAAATTTAGAGTGTTTAAGGAGTAGCATGAGGGATAAATGTTACTTATCATGAGTAACTTTAGATATTTCATTGTGAGGGAAAAATGCTGTCACAATGAGGTAGCAGCTTTCCACCTCTCTCTTCCTGTGAGGTTTTCATTGCAGGCCTGAGAACCGTCACCTGAGAAAATAAATAGTATGTCAAGAACATTGATAAATGCATGTAAAAAAGAGCTTTTGCTTCCAGCGGCCTCGGTTTTACTTCTGTACCTTTTTTTTTTTTTTTTTTTCTTCATTCCTGGTTTTCACTCAGGACTCGCTAGGAAATCCTGATTTGTAGCTTTCCTGTTCTTGATTGACGGCTGCTTCTCAGTTCTGTCAACTTATATAAACGGAACTGGGTTCCTACATTTCCAAAGGAAATGAATGGAATAACCAGCTGGTAACTTTGCAGTTACTCCTGTAGTATCAACAGCAGTGCTGGCACCACACTTTAGTATGGAGAGAAGGAGGAAAACAGGGAAATTGAAAAACACGTGTTCCACTGGCTTGGTTCCACTGCTGGACTTCAGCAGAATTAATGGCCATTGTAAGGAGCATTAGGATCTCTAGTCTGCTCATACAGGTTTGAGATGTCTGAGTAAGAGGAAAATGCACCAGGGACTAGGGTTTTCTTGTTTATAGCTTTGGGGGATTCCATAACTGTGTTTCACTTCCCATTTCACAGTGGTGCTCTTCGCAAACCTTGTGAAGACATCTTTCTCAGTGAGATGTCTAGGATCGCCTACAGCTCTGTGCTGGCTGCTTATGGAGGGCTTTCCTAATGGTACAAGCCCACAGTGTTGTAGTCAGGAAATGGTGTCATTTTCAGTTAAGCATAAAGAGAAGAAAACCTCAAGTCCTGGTTCCTTTACACAGCAAGATTTTCCTCCAGATTTCTTTAGGTCTGTGATTTTAGAAATTTCTTATGCTTGCTGCTTGTTAGAGCTGTAACAAAGCTCAAACATGAAACAAGCATAGTAAGCACTTTAAATAATATCCAGAGATGAAAGTGACATGATGAGGCAGATTTGGAATATTTGCTGAAGATTTGAGTTGAGAGGAAAAGGCTGTCTTGTTCGAAAGTGATGCATCTTTCCCACAATCAGAATAGCATTGTTACCTTGTGGGTGCTTTGAAGCTGTGCACTACAGGATCCTTTATTTCATTGTTCTAGCTAAAGCTGGCAGAGCTGACACAGTCTTAACACCTGTTACCTGAAGGTACCAAAGGTAGCAGGCTGCAAGGCAGCTCTTCTGATGAAGTCCAAAATACAGAAGACCTACTGGAGAATTAAGGTTTTAGTTATAGTAAAATAGAAGCAGCTTTGGGGGTCTAATGACAAATGGAAGCTTTCTTTTTTAACACCTCTGATAATTTGACTGATGTGGGGTTTTTGCTGTTCCCTCCCTCTTGTGTCTCTTATCCTGTCTCCATTCCTTTAAGGTTATAGTTCTCAAGTTGTGAATACAGCCTGTTGTGTATGAGATCAGTATTCCTTCATAAGGGAGGACTGTTGTTAACTGTTACAATTATATGTTCCATTATAAACATAAAATACAGACAATATAAACATTGTGCAATATGTTACAATGTAAAGTAGGCATGCAGTAATGTATTTTACATTAATTAATTTTCTATATAACGGCACAGTAATTTTAACTCCTTTTTTGACTCAGTTCTCTAAGTGGTTCCAGTCCCTCGTTAACTTGTGTTAAAGGGCTGAACTGCATGGCTCTGACAACTTGAAGTGCTTGAAGCTGTTGCAGTAAGGATAGTTTATTAAATGCTAAAAGTGGTTTAAAATCACTTATAATAACAGAAGGGTATGTCAGACTTCACATTCTGGATGGTTTTAGAATAGTTACTGCAATCATTTCCATCTGGAATTTGAAGCGCTAGTAAGAGTAGCAAGTTGGCGAAGAGGTAATTTGGAGCTGGAAGCCCCTGCAGTCTATCTAAAGGCTAAAATGTGGGTTTTCTAAAAAAAAAAGTGGTATGCTCAAGAATGTGGGGTTTGTTGAAACTTCCCTGTGACCATGTGGTGGTTAATTCCTGGGCCAGACCTTGTTTCCTCTCTGTTTTTTTTTGTCATGCCATAAAATTAGAAATCTTGATTTCCTGTCTTAGGATATTTGCACTATTCAGTTTCTAAAACTAAGCAGATTTTTTTCTCCTGCTCACATTCGTGCTCCTGAGAGCATTTATGGCAGTGCACATTTTTTTCCCTTGCTACTATTTTCTTTTACTAACAAGATTAGACCATTGAGTAGAGAGAAAAAGCCTTTTGCTGTGAAGCAATGCTACCTTGAAGTGAGGTCCCTTTCATTAAGGCAATGAACCTGAGTGCTTTGAAAACACTGAAGGAGCCTTTGATTTTAAACAACTGAGGTGCAGCGTTGGTGCCTCTTTTCACCTGTGTTTTCAGTTGCTGCCTAAATCTTGGCAATAATTATTGATTTAAATCAGTCAGCTTATATTATGTCCTGGCCCATTCCCATTTCAGGATGTGATTCTATTGCGTGAGCTGAGCTGCTGGTTCCTATGGAATTCTCAGACTTCATAAGTCTGTAGCCATTTTATGCCCTAATTTTGAGGTTATAAAATGCACGTATCAGAACTGCACTTGAGATTAAATTCTTCCTTCCTGGGACTCTTCCAGCCTCTTTAAATCCAAAGAGAGTGCTTCAGTTCTTCCAAACACAATACCTTGTGCATGCTTAGTACATGGTATTTTGTGAAGTCTCGTAACTGTTGTTCCTCTGCCTACTTTGCAAATATTCCCTGCTTTTCCACTGAAACCTTCCCTCCCATTTCCCGTTAAGATGTTTGGATGAAGATCTGAGAGTACTTTGTTCAGGCCTTTTTGTTAACACATGTGCACTAGCCAGGAAACTTGTCTTAGCTCCTTGTTCATGCATTGCATGATGGCTGTTACCTGTAGAAGTGAAATAGTACTGCATGAAGTTTATCTAAAATAGTCACATCTTGAAGATGCAAAGACCTATGAAATGAAAAACTGAAGTGCACTGTTTCTAATTTAGCAGTGATATTTTGCTCTTTTTTAGCTTGTTTTTCCTGCTTACCTTTGGCTACTGAATTATTCTAGGAATCGGTACCTGGCTGTGGACTAGACCTTCGTGCTGGGTACTGCATAAATACAGAGCAGAAGAAGGCTCCTAATATTTCTTACTAAGTTAGTCTGCTTCCCTTACCCTTATTTTGTGACTGTCAGCTGTTTTGTCAGAAAGTCAGGTGTTTTGTGTACCAGCACACTAAAGATGAGGGAGCTCTTCAGGATTTGTCACTAGGTTATTGATCCATTTTCTGAGGCACCTGAAGATCCTACATGGATATTTCTTATAAGGACATTGTTGATCTTGGTTTTCAGTAATCATTTATTCTCTTCATCCTTCTCTAAAGTGTAGACGATGTATAAGAGATGTTCCAGGTGTCCTCTCTCAGGCATCAACTTTTGATCAGAAAAGGATACCTCATTTCCAGAATAGCATTAATGTCTAAGTGATGATTGGAGATGCTTAATTCCAGTTGGTTTTTCTTTTGATTGTGATGTCCACAATCAAGGATGTGCCATCAGTGTTGTGTATATTGCACTTAAAATTGGAGTTACTTACTGCAAATGGAAACGAATGGAAATGCTAAAAGCTTTTTGTAGTCACAAACTAATAATATTAGACTATCTCCACTAGCTATGAACAGATTGTCAAGAAACTTGCTAAATAAGAGGCATTTTATTTGCTTAAAGTTAAGGGTTTTCTTAAGATCAGATGAGTTGGATTCAGGTATCAAGCGGAGTTTGCAAAGGTTGAGCTTCAGTTTTCAGATGTGAAGATCTAATTATATCCTCAGTTATGATGTGTTGCAATAGGAGGATCTTGATAATTTCTTTAGGACTGTGAGGCAGGCAAAAGGGCAGAGACAGCAAGGTGATGCAGACAGAATAGAGATCTTGTTTTCAGGCAGCTCTAAATTTGTCCTTATCACTTGAGTTTATATATATCATGTTGTATTTGGTGCGTGTCAGTATATTGGACATGCTAATTAAGAGAAAGCATTTGTTTCTTTTGGTGAAAAAGTTGTTAGTGGCATTTGTACTAAAATAAGCTATTTGATTGAGACTTGTGGCTGACTTTCAAGTTTACAAGTGATTATTGCCTGAAGACAAACTCTGTCCTGACTCACTTTGTTACGAGAAAAAACAAAAGGCTTCTTTACAAGCAAAATGAGTATATTCTTTAAGTGGGGACTTTGGTTTTTAAGGAAACACCACAACTTGCTAGGTGCTTTAAAATGTAATGTTTTAATGCGCTGATGTTTGTTTAGTTGATATTAATACCTCGGGTTATTCTGAAATAACATTGCTAGGACATTAACTCCTTGGATTTGAAGTTCACTTGAAAATACTCATTCAAATCCTGAACACACCTGCCTGTGCTGCTTCATGTAACTCTTGATGAAAAAATTAGAGCATACAGGTAGCTATGGAGAAGCTACTGAACCATCACTGAACCAACACAATAGAGTGAGAGCAACACTTACTAAGTGCCTTTAGAGAAAAGGAATTAGTGGAGCCATGATTAATGGCTTGGCTACATTAATATTTTTCACTCTGGCTCCATGAACTGCAGCAGCAAGAGCTTTGAATCAGTGGATGTTCTTGAGTTAGATCAAAGTTGTGTTACTTTATTGTAAGTTAGTGTTCAGAGCCATGCCTTCAATTCTGCTTAAGGGAGAGAAGGAATAGAAAGTTAAGGAAGCATATTTTCTTGCCAATTTGCGATCTGCGTTGGAGGATATAAATCTACTTCGCACTGTGTGGTATTTTTTTTGGTTTCCCATTAATGCAGTTCTAGTATCACCCAAGTCAGATCTGGTTTAAGTCATAAAGTGACAGTAGGCTCAGCATTGAAAGCTATTTCGTAGTCATTGGCCTAGGAGAAGAAACTGCAAATTGGAGTTGCTTTTTCCATCTGGAAGTGTTAAACTTCACTTATGATTTCAACTACAGATCAAAACTAAAGGAAATGGTACTACTTGAGTACTGCAGATAGGACTCAACCTTACTAAAGCATCTGCGCTAAGCAGTTAAGCTGTTAGGAGTTGGAATTCTCAGACAACAGCATTTTTTCCCATTAGTCTTTACCATCTTTTAAGCTAATTTGTTACCAGTACTTCACAGAATTGGCGTTGCTGGTCCTCAGCCCTGTTAAATATTTTCAATTACTGTGCATGCCTTTAAAATGGACCTGGCTCAGCTTTAAGCTGTATCAGATGTTGTTTTAACAATTGAAGCAAAATTGCATACTTCAAATAATATTTTTAGTAAAGACTTCTTAATTATATTTATTGAAGTAACTAAATTTAATATTGCTCTGAAATACGTAATTGTACTCTTTGTGGTCTTAAATTTTTTAATACAATTTCTCAACACAAATTCCTGTTTGCAAGGTAAATAACCATTAACATTTTCAAAAGCTCTTGCATGATTTCTGTGCTTGTACTTTGTCATAAATGGCATTATTTTTATTTTTACTTACTCCAAAAGCATGTTCAGTACAAATCACACAATATAGCCTCTGCCCAGAGGTGCTCACACAGTAAAACTGATGCCAGAGCCTGGGCAAGGATGGATAGAAGAGCAGGGCAGAACTTGGCACATTCTGTAGTTACTTAATCAAAGCCTTATACACACAGTACAGAGTTATAAAATCTTATGTATGTAGACAGCGATTTTCTTCTCCTCAATGTGTGCCTTAAGCAATAGCTCTTAATATAAGAAGGAGGAAATGGATATGTGGATAAATTCAGAATTTCAGAGTAACAAGAAAGTAAAACTTGGATTCAACCCTTATTTCCTAGTCCTTTATGAGGATTAAAAATAATGCACTGGGCAGGAGTGAGTAGTAGTCAGAAAGGATGACATGAATCACACTCACAGTCACATAGGGAGTGTCTTAGGCCTGGGTGCTGTCTGCGTTGCAGATGAAATACTTGATTATAAAAGACTAAGGATGAGAATGGATACGGTGTTTAAAAAGAGCAGTTCATGATTTCCCATACAAAGTCATTAGAGGCTTTAGAGGGAGTAACTGGGAAGAGAGCAGTTCGCTGCCGTGATCTGTTTAATCCTCACCTTCTCCAAGATGGCAAAGAATGCCTGTAGAAGTGCTCTTCAGAGCTTCATTAGGGGGCCTATTATGAGACTTGTAAGTGACTCTGTTAGAAGGTATTTCACTAGAATGGTAATTTCTCATATTTCTAAAGTGTGTTTGAGTGTCCCTAAAATGAAGGTGCCAGATAAGATACAGAACAGCGATGCTTTTCTTAGGAACTTAGTTCTAAATTTTTTCCAATTCTAATCCTTTTCACTGAAACTGAAGTTAACTGAAACACCTCTGCAGTCACAGAAATTAATGTACTTGCATTAGAGTTTTGTATGTGAAGAGATCAAGATGGTTTTGATTATACAAAGTCCTTGTTACTTGGAGGAAATTAACACAGAACATTGAAATACTGCTTCCCCCCCCAGCCTGTGCTGTTTGAAAATTATTATCATTAGTTGCTTTGCATGATGTGTCTAACTTCATTATTGCAAGTAACTATAAGTGAGTAATTTGGAATCCCTGAGGTTTATAGGCAAGGGCTGCACTCCTATTTTACTATCTTTGGTTTCCTAGTCTTGATCTAGGGCTGTTTAAAATGACACTGTTTGCTTCTGGTAATCTGTGACAGTGGCCAGCCCCAGTGCAGGTACCAAAATCCTTAATGATCAGAGCTGCTTTGGTACTTCTGAAAACTTTCCTGTAGATCTTTATATAAACTCCAGCTTGTTTCCATTTAGTTTCTAATTTCTAGTTGTGATGTGAATTCTGAATGTCATGATAGGTTTATCCTCTTACCCAAGAGCTATTTCTGAATTCACTGAGTTTGAAGAGACTAGAGCCTAGCAGCACTACTTGTAGGTTGTGAAGCTGATTGAAGTGGTTTGTACTAACACTGTTACATGCAGAACTTGCCAGTTTTGATTTTTCTGAAACTAAAGTGTTGTTAGTGACTGCCCTAAGCCTTGCCCAGTAAAAGTTGATAGAAGTATGAAGATAAAAAGGCTAGTGTGCAAACAGACAGGTAATACTTTTAAGCAGTCTGCATGATAGTGCATATAGAACGGTTGGTTTTGATCAGAGACAGTTGCTGTAATCACAGCCCATATCCTTTGTACTTTGAGAATTTCTTACTAAGCTCTTTGTAGCCTCACACTTGCCCTTGATCTCATGATAAAAGGGGAGAATTCTTGTCTAAAATTCTTAATGGCTGCAAACTTCTGTTAACTGCATTGAAAGTGTTTAAAAAATACTTTCAAACTGCAAACATAAAAAAGCCAGGTTTTAGTTGATGTAGGCAGCCTTTGGCCTTACAGCATTAATTTGTTGATATGAATCAAACCTTTTATTGTTCAAACAAAGCAATATTTCTGAATTGGCTCAGAAATGTTAATGATTAAAAATGCAGCTTTTATCCTGTGGGGCGATAATAACATCTCTGGGGCAATAAGAATAACTCTGACACTTGCTATTTAAGAAGCTTCTTCCCCTTCTGTTTGAGAAAATCCTACCTTTTAGTGGCTGGCTCCACCCTCACTTCCACAGTAACTGCACATGTTCAGGGACTTTCAGGTTTCTGCCATTTTGCAGCTTCTCAAAGTGCAGATCACTTGATGCTGATTGTTCTGTAGCTGAGCAGGCACTTACTGTAACAATAGCAGCATGCAGCCTGACAGCTCCTGCATATACAAAATAAGAGCAGTTATTAGTGTTTGGAAGAAGTCTTAGTGGCAGTGCTTGAATCTGGGAATCCCTGTATCTTAAAATCTTACTTTGTTTTAGCTGGATAGCCCCAGTCATTAACAGACAGTTTAATTGTGTGGGGAACTGAAAGAGAGGGGTTGTCTTGTAGGCTGAAAACATCCAGCTACACTTAGAGGTGTTAAACCATCATCTCGTGCTTTTTCCAATGATTTATATCTCTGAAGGGCTCTAACCAAGCTTTCAGGCCCCAACTTAATAGAAGAATGTATGCTAAACAGCTTGTCAGCCATTTAAAGCTATAATACAGTACATGGAGGAAACAGTTTCTTATTCTGTCTGCAGCTGAATGCAAGAAACATCTCTCTCACTGAAGAGATACTGTCAAATCTACTGCAAGACTGACACAGACCTTGAAGCTCAACTCACATCAGTTAAGATGCATCTGCACAAAAGATAAATTGAGGTTTTAAGTACTTGAGCATAGGGGGCAAACTTCATGTAAATACAAACACTTAAAAAAGAGTTCTATCCAGATGCAGCTCCTGCAGTAGTCATTACAGCAGTCTGTTGGGTTCTCAAGTGCTCTCAAGTTTGTCAGTATCTAGCTTTATGGCCAGGCTCATTTAAGAACAAATCAGACAGAAAATGTGGTAGTTTCTTAGTTAATGGTATAGCTCTGAATACTGAGTTACATGGGTAAAATCAGACAGAAAATGACTAGTAATTAATTAACAGTGCAAGACTCCATCAGACACATTTGACTTAAACCTTTTCTCTTACTTTCTTTTTCAATAGAAACTATGTTCCAACTTCCTGTCAACAACCTTGGCAGTTTAAGAAAGGCCCGGAAAACTGTGAAAAAAATACTTAGTGACATTGGTTTGGAATACTGTAAAGAACATATAGAAGTAAGTATTACACCTCCCAAATGCTGCAGTTAGAGTTCAGAGCTCCAGAGTCAGTGGGGCTGGGAGGCCTTCGGTGTATGATGACATTTATTTTTTAGACCTGCTTTGCAAAATGTTAAGTTTTTACTTTGAGTTTTGAAGGAATCCCCTGTATCCTGCTCCCACACCACAACCCTCTGTTTGCATTGGCCTCTGAGAATGATTCTGGGGGTCAGTCTGAGCCTGGTTGTTTGGGCATTGGTTTTTTAAGTTCTACATGAAGTAGGGCTTAACTTGGGATAAAATGTACCTGTAACACTTTAGAAAGCTTAGTGGAGACAAGATGCTCTTCAGGCTGTATGTGACTGACTTGGTATCTGTTGAAGGTAGGTTGTCTTTTGTTTATGTTGGATGCTTTAAAATAGCACTTGCTAACTGAACATTTAGGAATGAAGCGAGAACTCGGTGTGGTACAGGATGTTCTTGGGGGACAGAAGATGGTCTGAGATTTGCATGAAGTGTTTGTCACTGCTAACAGCAGTTTAAAGAATTGCCTCTGTACTTGTGTTGGTTCCTAGAAGGGAAGGGTATTTGTGCTACTCTTCTGGACAAACATGGTAACTACCCTCTCAAAGTGCAGCCTTCTCTCCTGAGCACTCAACTGTACTGTCAGTTCAGACACTCTTTGAAGTACTTGGCAAATGATGACCTGTTTGCTTTGGCTTTCCTATTAGTGTCTCTTTAAGAGCATTTAGGCGAGATGCATAAGAGAAGGAAACGCCAGGCCTTCCTGCTTGGAAAATTTGTGGAGCAAGTATCATTTGTAAGGGTAAAATCATTTGTAAGGGTAAAATTCTGAACTGGGACAGTGTTATTTTCAGTGTTTCATTTCTGTGGAAATACTGGTTTTGAGTCCTTATGTGCTGCTGACATACATGCAACGAGGAAATACAAAATACTTCGTGATTTTTCTTAATAGGAATTGGGCTTCTTGGACATCGTACGTGTGATCAACCTTAAAACTTTTATCTGAATGCCTGTGTGAAATTAATTAAAACCATAAACCTCCAAACCCTCAAAACAAACAATAAACCAAACATCAGAGTTATGGTAAAGTGTCTGCATGATCTCAGAGGTATAGCACTAGCCCATCTCTATTCTGTGACTGCTTGGGAAAAAGGGGCAGGTATGTAATTATAGTCTGGGGTTAATTATGAGGAGGAGTATTGAAAATAGTTCTTCAGGTGTTTTATGATACTGAAACTATTCACAACTCTTCACCTGCAAAGAGGTGAATCTTCAATACCTACACTTCCTTAATAGTATCTCCTGTCCGCTGGCAGCACTCGAGGACTGCATGGATGCTTGCAGAAGTTGCTTGAGGGAGCAGTTGGTCTTTGGTTTTGATTCTCTGTATTCTCTTCCCATCTTCCCCTTCTCCAGGATTTTAAGCAGTTTGAACCTAATGACTTTTATTTGAAAAACACTACATGGGAAGATGTAGGATTGTGGGACCCATCGCTTACAAAAAATCAGGTTGGTAATAGTTCATGTTGACACATCCCATTCTGAAGGTGGCTCTTACTACAGGGCATTGCACAGCGATGCCAGTGGCTTTTGCTGCAGTTTTACCCATTAATCTTCATTTGTCATCAATTGAAGGGACAGCAAAAGCTGGTCTGTATCCTGCTCTTTATCTTAGAGGCATGGATAGCCATGTACTGGAGAACTCACTGGTCAAGAAATCTCACGGACCGTTTGACAGCTGCATATTAAGAGCTGTTTTCAAGCTTAGCGCAGTTTCACCATCCTTCAGATCAGCGATTTTATACAGTTCATGATAAGTTTTTTAGCTCTCCTTCAATGTTTCATAGTGTGCTCTCATAGTGCGACTATGTCTGAGACTTGGTTTAGGCATAGTATTTCTATACACCAGAATTAAATCTCATTTCCGAGATGTTTCTGTGCCAGAAATAAAGGAAATTTGAATTGAGCTAGAAGTTAAGGGATGAAATAATACTTGATTCTGATTAAACACATTTAAGGCAAGTCATGTGCTCTGCAGTAGCCTCTGATGGTACAATAGGGTAACACCAGCACTGACAGAACAATGAGAAGGTTAGAAATCCCTCTACTGCATAAGACCTCTTTTAGCATTTGAAAGATCAGGGATTGCCTCTACAGGAAATGGGAACCGGCATTATGATGGATTCCTAGTGCAGCATTAATCTAAAAATACCCCTTTATTACTGTGCTCCATAGAATACACTGGTGATGTCCTTTAGTTAATTCCAGAATAAAAACTGTAATATAAAAGGAGACAGCTTTTGTTCAGTTTGATTTCTGGTATCTTATCTCCAGCCTCCCGGATACTTAAGGCTTCAGAACATGGACAGAAGTGTATATTCCTGCTTCTTTATGCAGAGGGAGAGTACAACTCTCCAGCTACTTCAGATGACCTGTGCACAAATGATCTATGCTTGATGCACAAGACTTGTTTTGACACTCATGATGAATGTTTGTAACTATTTCAGTGTAATGTCTTACCTCACCTGAAATGCCAGGTTGCTTGTGGCTATCTCCAAGGCCAGTGTAACTGTTTTTCTGTTACAGCAGTTGACAAGAACCAGCTCAGCACCATGTTAAATATAACAAAGGGGGCAGGGGAACTGCAAGTGTGGAATTCTCAAATACCTATTTTTCTGATTCAAGATTGGTTTTAAAATTGAGTTTGTTTTGATCAGAAGGAGAAGGCTTTGGTTGCTTTAAGGGCTTGTGTAGCCTTAGAATATGAGTTGGTAAATCCATTTGTTCACCAAAAAGAATTTTTGAAGAGCATCTTATATAGAAGTTTGTAATGAATTAAGATATTCATCTTCTACCTAGAAAAGTTTGACAGATTTTGATGGGATGCAACTCATTTCCTAGATGCAGTCTCACTCCACTCAAACTTGCTTGCCTTTACCCCCAGAATGAGCTTACAGTGAACTTTCATGCACTCCGCTGCAGGGAATGAAGCCTTTTTTATCTGGTGGAGAAGGGTGTTTATGATTTAGCCTTGCATGTTGAGTTTATGGGTAAACTTTTGAGGGAGCTCTGAATTGGCACTCGCCACATCACGTGTATGTCCAGATGATAGACTTTTTAGGACCTGATCTGTAAGCCAAAATCTGGAAAGAAGAAATAAATCTAAAGGTTTGAGACTGTTGCTTAGAACATGATTGTTAAGAGAAGAGTGTGGATACTGTTTTTCTAAAACCTGCTTTTCCATATTTAGTATCTGCTCTGTTCTTTGTTTTAAGGACTATCGGACAAAGCCCTTTTGCTGCAGTGCATGTCCATTCTCCTCGAAGTTCTTTTCAGCGTACAAAAGCCACTTCCGGAATGTTCATAGTGAAGACTTTGAAAATAGGATTCTCCTTAATTGTCCTTATTGTACGTTCAATGCGGACAAAAAGACTTTGGAAACGCACATTAAAATATTTCATGCTCCAAATGCCAATACACAGAGTGGAGGCATCAGCACTTTTAAAGATAAAAACAAACATGATAGCCTTAAACCCAAGCAGGCTGACAGTGTAGATCAAGCTGTTTATTACTGTAAGAAGTGCACTTACCGAGATCCTCTGTATGAAATAGTTAGAAAGCACATTTACAGGGAACATTTTCAGCATGTTGCTGCTCCTTATGTAGCGAAGGGAGGTGAAAAGTCACTCAATGGTGCAGTTCCATTAAGTTCCAGTACCCGAGAGGAGGGGAGTATTCACTGCAAACGATGCCTTTTTATGCCGAAATCGTACGAAGCTTTAGTACAGCACGTTATCGAAGACCATGAACGTATAGGATATCAGGTGACAGCAATGATAGGTCACACTAATGTAGTGGTTCCGAGATCTAAACCTTTGATGCTGATAGCTCCAAAACCACAGGATAAGAAGTCTATGGGCCTCCCTCAGAGGATGGGTCCCCTTTCCCCTGGAAGTGTTCGATCTCTTTCGTCCCAACAGATGATGAACAGACTCACTATACCAAAGCCTACGTTAAATTCCGCAGGAGTGAACATGATGTCAAATGTGCACCTACAACAAAACAATTACGGAGTCAAATCAGTACCTCCAAGTTACGTTGGTCAGCCAGGGGGGAGGCTGAACTTAAGTGGTAGTGCACAGGTTTCTATTCCACAACAATCACAATCAATGAAGCAGTTTTCAACAAGTGGAAATGGAAGGCCTTATACTCTTGGAGGGGAACAGAGATCGCAGGCCTCAGCAAGATACTCTCTTCAGTCTGCTAATTCATCTTCCCTTTCATCAGCTCAGTTGAAACAGGCGTCGTTATCTCAGTCACAGTCAGCTTCAAGAGTATTAGGTCAGTCTGGCTCAAAATCTCCTGTAGCAGCTACAGGTCCTTCCCCTGTCAATACGTCATCCACACAGAAGTGGAAAATCTGTACAATCTGTAATGAGCTGTTTCCTGAGAATGTGTATAGTGTCCACTTTGAAAAGGAGCACAAGGCTGAAAAGGTGCCTGCAGTAGCTAACTATATCATGAAAATACACAATTTCACTAGCAAATGTCTATACTGTAATCGCTATTTACCCACTGATACATTGCTTAATCATATGTTGATACATGGTCTGTCTTGTCCGTATTGCCGTTCAACCTTCAATGATGTTGAAAAGATGGCTGCTCATATGCGAATGGTTCATGTGGATGAAGAAATGGGACCTAAAACTGATTCCACCCTAACCTTTGATTTGACATTGCAGCAGGGCAGTCACACGAATATCCATCTTCTTGTAACCACCTACAACCTGAGAGATGCTCCTGCTGAATCTGTAGCTTACCATGCTCAGAATACTCCCCCAGTTCCTCAAAAGCCACAGCCGAAAGTCCAGGAGAAGTCCGATGTACCTGTAAAAAGCTCTCCACAAGCAGCAGTTCCCTACAAAAAAGATGTGGGGAAAACCCTCTGTCCTCTGTGCTTTTCAATTCTAAAAGGACCCATCTCTGATGCACTTGCACATCATCTACGGGAGAGGCATCAAGTAATTCAGACAGTTCACCCGGTTGAGAAAAAGCTGACCTACAAATGCATTCATTGCCTTGGTGTATATACTAGTAACATGACTGCCTCAACTATAACGCTGCACCTTGTTCACTGCAGAGGTGTTGGGAAGACCCAGAATGGCCAGGAAAAAGGTACTTCCTCATCTCGGCTCAGTCAGTCTCCAGCTGTAGCACCCGTAAAACGTACTTACGAACACATGGAATTCTCACTGATGAAGAAGAGGAAAATGGATGACGATGACTCCCCCTCTGCCTTTGAGGAGAAGCCTGAAGAACCTGTAGTTCTAGCATTGGACCCCAAGGGTCATGAAGATGATTCCTATGAAGCCAGGAAAACATTTCTTACAAAGTATTTTAATAAGCAACCGTATCCCACTAGGAGAGAGATTGAAAAGCTGGCTGCCAGTTTGTGGCTCTGGAAGTCTGATATTGCATCTCATTTCAGTAACAAAAGGAAGAAATGTGTAAGAGATTGTGAAAAGTACAAACCTGGTGTGCTGCTCGGTTTCAATATGAAAGAGTTAAACAAAGTCAAACATGAAATGGATTTTGATGCTGAATGGCTGTTTGAAAACCACGATGAAAAGAATTCCAG
>JAVHNF010066684.1:0-20340 GCA_034783455.1 Micropsitta finschii | reverse complement strand
TGGCTTCCCTCTGGGAATTGTGCTCCCTCAAAGCATTGGGTAAAAGAGGGCTAAGGCCATGGGTAGCTGAAATCTTGACTTCTGAGCCTATTGCATCCTCTCACTTGAAACTTCCCCTCTTCAAGTGGCATCTTTCAACACAATACCAGTGTTACCTCTCTGGGGCTCCCAAACCAGTTAATGAATCAGTCCAAATCAGACTGGAACTGGATGGACTTCAAGCACAAACTTCAGGTAAAATAAGCTGAACACAGCCCCAAAGTTCTTCACTAATATTTAAGTACATGTTACTTTTCCCAACATTAAAAAAAGGCTGGTAGTATCTAGCACTAGAAAATTAATGAGTTTGAAATCTGAACATAGTACACCACCAGTTTTTAAATACTCTATTTTCTCTCTTCTCATCTTTCCCATCTGGTATGTCTGAGTAATAATTTAACAAATATTTTTCTCCAAAGCTGTCAGAAAAATCTCACAGCATTTTGGAAATGCCAAACATTATCTTGTGAGGTAAATTAGGGCACAGAGAAGTAGCATGACATATATGTGATCACACCTTGTCAGTGGCAGAGACAGTAACAGAAATCCCAGTACGTGCTGCTTCAGAGTTTTCAAGAAAAGAAATTGGTAATATATAGCAAATATTGAAGCTGAAACTATGTCACGTTACATTTGGAGGATGATCTGCAGAAGTTAAAGAAACGCAGTCTCAATATAGGAAAGATTTCTTGTTCCAGTGCTTTATTTTTGTTAAGATTTCTTTATGAGAATTCAAACCCAGCCAGCTGTCTTCTACAGTATACAAAACCTTAACCCTACACAGCTTGTTAGTCCTGAGCTTTCTTCTCTCAGGGGATGAATCTCCTGTCAGTCTATGGAGACTGCAGCCAGAGAGTCTGGGTCCAACTCCACTCTTTACACTGGGAATCACTGAAAATAACTGTTAAGTGTACAGGTCTCTTTCCCAGCTACTTTAGTCGGAATTCATCTATAAGTTTTGCTTATTACTGAGCTAAGATGAACTAATGAAGTGCCACACAGAAAGCCACATATCCCATTATCAGTTTCCCAGTTCACTGTCAGGATATACTGCAGGCGTCAGAAAAAAAACCTTAGCCAAGACAAGACAGCAAAACTACCTCAGAGAAGCAGCTGCTGTTCTAGAGATTACAACATTAGAAAAAGACAATTAAGAGGCCTCCAAGAAAATCAATCTAAAACATGCACTTTTTCCTCAAGCCATCAGCCTTTCTATCAGCCTTTCCCTGCAGCTATACAAGGGTTAAAAATTACTCTAAAAAGAAGTATTTGACAAGATTCTCAGCCAATGATACTGAAAGAAAATGTCTGGCTTTAAGAAAATGCCAGCTATCACAAGATGCATGACAGAACAGCAAGAGCTGCTGACACTCAGTTTTCTTCCATTGGAAAAGATACATGCTAAAATAGATTTCCCATCCTTTTTCTAAAGTTGCTGCACTCCATTCAGCCAGGGCACTGATCACATCTTGGAGTAAAAGGTTTGGAATCACAGTTCCTTCCTTACAAAGTTCAAGCTTTACTGAAGGAAAGCTTTTACTTCACAGAGCTGCAAACTGAACAAGAGGAAGTTATTTCCTCTCTTCTATTCCCTCAGGAGGTGTTACATTCTTATAACCTGTCAAGCCTACCCCAGCATATTTGTAATTTATATTTAGTATAAAGTAATTTCTTTACACACTACCTTTGGATATTTCTAACACAGAGTGAATTCTGATTACTCCCTTTTCTCTGACCGGTCAGATAACCTTTCCCAGTGCTGCTGTGCACTGGAAGCCTACATGAAACTACTTTCTGAATACACCAAAACCACAGTGAAAGATAAAAAAGACAAACATTACAGGATTTTTCTGCACCTTAAAATATAATTGCAAACACTAAAAGTAAGGTTTCCCTTACACTTAAAATAGCATTTGTGTTTAATTAGAAGTAGGAAAAACTCAGCTAAAATACATATATACACACACTCAGAGAGAGGGGCACTCTCAAACTAGCCGGGTCAAAGCTACGGAGAGATGATACACAAGCTGAATACTGTCATTTTAGAACAAGTTAAAGTCACCCACAAAAATGGTCAGGACAGTCCTAATTTTCAAATGGCAAAAGATGCCAAAGGGGCATCTCTGCAACAGTGTCCTACATAACAGGGGAAAACGGATGGAAGAAAGAACAGAAGAAAAAAAAACAGATTTGGAGAGAGCAGAGACATTTGGATAGTTGGCAGGGATCTTAATAAGGTTTCAGGCAACAGTCAAGCCAAAAGGAAAGTTACTGCAGAAATTCAAACTCCATTGACAAACAATTGTCCTGTCCCACACACTCACTTCTGCTGGAAGTGAGTAATTCTGTACCCACACAGAGCACTGTCATTAAGAGCCAGAATTTACAGTGAGAACCACAATGTACAAGCTATTAACAAGCACTTATACAGCATCATTCAAAGGCCCTTGCAGCCAAATAATCCCTCTTAAATGGTGACCAGTGGAAGACATTGCCTAGGGGAAGTTTTGAAGGGTAAATAGACAAACTTATTTCCCAGTCTTCAAGAATTTTGGTTGAAGAATAGATACTTTAATATCCATTGTTGGATTTTTTTTCCAATGAATTTATCTAATTGCTTTGGTAATATATAGCACCCTGTGGTCCTAAGTTCCATGGCGTATTAATACATGATGGAAATAAGTACCTCTCTTTTTGTACTGTGAAGCTGCTTGCTGCTGATTTCATTAGATGAGCCTAGTTCTTGAATTATGGGAATGAATAACCATTCTCTATTCACCTGCTCCACATACTGAATGCCTTCACAAATCCCCATCCTACCCATTCCTATCCTCCTTCAGGCTGACTCTTCCTCTGTTTAGAAGTTTCTGTGAGAGAACTTTCCCTTATCTGCGCTCATAGGATCACTTGGAACATTTCTGCACACAACCTTGTTACCTCTCTGTGCTTTCCAGTTGTACTATTCTGGGGTAAAAGGATGGGAGGAGTGGAGGGAGGGAGAGAGAGAGAAGACCAGTACAGTAGGAAGCTGCACTATTCCCTGTTTATTTTTCTCTAACATCATCTTTCCAAGATGCCTTCAAGCATGAATACACAATTATATGATATTTCAAAATTTTTCTTTGCAATTATATGAAAAAGAACACGGAAACCACTACACTGTCTTCAAGCCCAGCTCAAGCCAGCTTCTGAGTCAATAGTCTGGTTTTCCCCACATTCTTATTGGCGTCCCAGTTGCACATTATTTGAATAGGCAGCCCAACCTTGTAGAACTTCCAGCTTTGATATATTTTCCAGACTGGGTATCTGCTGCAGGTTTAACATTTCTGGAAAGTTTCATGGAAGAAAACCAAGCCAATTCAGATAATGAAATTAGGGAAAAGTACATGTTGTTTTGCTCTTTTGAAAAGCTCCAATGCCTTCATGAGCTACAGCAGAGATTTTAAGTTGGCAGTGCACTACTCTCATATCAGGGACATACTTTCCTATTCCTATGAAAATATTATGAAGTTTGGCCAAGCTACAACTCTACTGAGTCTATATAGACTATGGTTTTCTAAAGACTCACTAGAGTCTGAAGGCTGAAGATGAAATCAGAATGCACCATCTCCTGTCTACACCCTTGTTAACCAGACTGAAGAGTCATTATTCCCCTTAAGCAGTTACAGCTTGTTCTGGATCTGCAGAAACTGAACTGGACTTTTCCTGCAACTGAGGCTTCCAGAGCTTGCTGTGACACCGAACAAAACAGAAAGTGGTTCAGCTCTAGCTACATGCTCACCAATACCTGTGTATTACTGCCTAGCCAGTATTATGTGCACCGGTACGAAGCCCCTTGGAATAAAATGAGGAGGGAAACATGATGGCAGAAAAAAATTCAGGGAAGTAGCTGAGACTAGAACGAAGACCCTGATAGAGATATGCCCACACTGAAAACAAGGTAGATACCACATGGAGATGAAGGAATAGAAGGGATGAGTTCAGAAAAGGCTAACTAGAGACTGCGATGAATTGCTGGGTAACAGTAGATTTAGAGAATGACCTGAGAATTTAGAAAAGGAAAACAGAGTGTACATATAAGTGGTGTGAAGACATTCTTGGAAAAGAATAGGGACAGAAAGGATGAAGAGTACATAAAGCTTCCTTGAGTCCACATCAGATCTCATTATCCCTGACACCTAGCACTCTTCTATAGGCAAATAACCCTAAACCTCACTGAAAGAGTCCTCACCCCCCTCTAGTGCTCATCCACAAATGACCTTATAAAGTAATTTTGACATAACTGACATAAACCCAAAGATTAAACAGAATGAACAATCTCTGCGTATGTCTCTCACTGCAAGATGATGCATAATAAGCTTCCTATTTGCATATGCATATACAGACAAAATACTTTCATTCAGGAGCAAAATGTAAAGATCCTAAAAAATTACTGCTGGAATTATTCTGCTGTAAGAGCACATCTGATACAGAAAAGGGCATTTAACATCACTTCCCAACTGCTGGAAGCAACTTTAAAAATACTCACATTTTTCAATGATGAGACAGTTGCACACTGAAGTAATCTGCAAACAGCATTAAGAAAGGTGCCACGGCTCTTCTCTGCTTCAAGCACTTGCTCTTCTAAGAGGGAAAATAGTGTGCAACCCATTTTAACAAATGCCTATGGAGAGAGAAAATATATCTAATGAAAATTAAAAGCATCTATGCTTTTCAACCTTACCCTAGCTAGAGATCAGAAGTCAAAGAAAAAGCTGTAACAAGATTTCAGAGTGAGCTATTGCTAATATAAATATCCAAGGGGCACATACTCAAAAGCAGACTACAGATATTTACAGCCATGAGAACCACCAGTGGTCATGACTGAAGGCTAATTTTTCTCCTTACCTAAGGGCAGACTTTTGCTCCCTATTCATCACAGGGAGTATGTAAGTACTTGCATAGTGTCTAAAGGTCTGGCAACATTTCAGCAGGGAGGTGAAAAACCTCTCTGGAACCCACAAAGATACTGCTGCTACTGGTGAGAGTGAGAAAGTGGCCAAAGTGCTAGGAGGAAGTAGACAGAAAAACAAATGATAACAACAAGTGATTTAGCTGAAAAAAGGTCAGGGATTATTGACCTAAAACATACATGTCTTCAGTTTCAGCTGACATTTGAGCCATAAGGGAAAGATAACTAGAAAAAACACTGTATATATCTGTTACAATACAGAGCAGTTTGCACTCTCCAATAATGACTAAGCTTCACCTTTTTTTGAGAGGTTGAGCACTGCCCATTTTAGACATGGGGAAGGTGAGGCTGAACAGCTAAATTCATTGCTCAAAATGTACCAGTGGCAACATCACAATTAAACCCCAACAGATTCTCATCCTATATAACCATTACACAACAGTTCTTTCCTTCCTTACTCTTGGGAGTACAAGTTAATTTCTCCCTTGAAAATCCCCATGGATGCTAAGCTTTAAATTTAAAAGTTCTAATTAAAACATTGACTACTGCTCAAACTGCCAATTGAATCTTGTATTCTTAGATTCCTGGATTACAGCTGGTAATGTTAAGGAGCAAAACTGCCTCCGAGCCAACCAAGGTATTACCCTCCCTCAATAATCAAGAAAGCCTCTGAATAGAATTCTGCTGCACTATTTAAGGTGCCTATAGCCCAGCAAAGACTGGTGCTTTCTTCATATTCCAAATCACTATGCCTGTACAGCAGTACTAAGGGAATGGGATCAGGAAGGTTTGGGGTTTTTTCCCTTCCCTGTATGAGAGCGGGGAAAAGCACTAAGGAGCTCTTACCATACTTTTGGCACCAGTATTTGTTTAGAGTTTTATTTTCCTGTTTCCAATTCCCAACCACCTATAAACATGGCATTTGCAAAAAAAGACCAAAATGGGTGAGACACTTCCAGAAACAGTTGGTTTGGAACATGATTCATTTTTCACAGCTCTAGCTGATGTATACATTCAAGTATGGCCAAATTGTCAAGTATGCTGAGAACCTACTAGCTGCTTCTTGGACTGGAGTACTCAGTTATGAAAACTAGGCAGAGGTTTCTAAACAGGTTATCAGTTGACTCCTACTTTTGTTCAAAAATGCCTTGTCCCAGTTTTCTATCTGAAGCTTTCTCCTCGTGCTAAGTTCATAAAATAAGAACTGGTTTCATAAGTCTGTTACCACATGTAGGTGTAAAAATGCAAACTACAAAAAATGAACTGCATTTAAAGAAAACCTGCTGAGAGCCAAGTCAATTGCCTTGTCCCTCCTGGCACAATAAACGTTACTAGAGAATATTACTTTGTACAGGGGTAGAGCCTAAAGCTTAAATGCTGCCTATCTGGATTTAATGCTGCAAACACTTGGGTTCCTTTCACTTTGAGTCAGTTGAAACTGCTTTTAAGCATTACACAATTTATCTCGTCATGTTTTCGTTATATTCCTCCCAGAGGCCAACTTGCCCTCAGTTGACACAAGTTATATCATACTGCTTACTAAATATGGTGAGGGCATCATCTCAGTGAATCATGCTGGCTTCCCTCATTCAGCATACAACAAACACCAAAGCAGATGTAACAGGAGATGGAAGCTCAGAGATCTCTCCACTACTACATATCAACAACTTAAAATGGGGATGGGATGTCCAGCACTGATTGGAGACTTGAATTTTTGAAGTTATAAATGGTTTCACAGATACTCCTTCAAGCCACAAACCAAATTATCATTATTAGCATTATTATTAACATCAAACCCACAACTAACGATTTTAATTTACCATTAGGAATTGTAGAGTCCACAGCAACAAATTACTCAATGATGTTCCAAACCCATAAGCACTTATATGTGCTGAACCATGGGCAAACATACTGATTTAAAACCAAACATAAGACAACAGAGAGCAATAAACATCTGAGTGCTCCATATAAATACCTGGACAGCTGACCTATAAAACACATAAAGATGTAAATTTTCCAGTACAAGGGACAAACCTCTAGTTTATGCACTTTGGCACATATGTGGTTCATTTCTATCACTTGTCTTTAATCAGGAGAACGGTCCCATCCAGGGTCTCTGATGTATCACTTCTGATCTGCATGAAAGAAAAGTATCTGACATTAGGATGGATCTTGCAGATAAACACTATTTTTTTCATTTCATTATTTTTTCATACAAATATTTTAAAATGAACACCTATTCAGAAAAGACACGACAAGGACCCTTTTGCAGTATGTTATGAAGTACAGATTGGGAAAATAACTTCCTTTCTCACGGAATCCCTGAGACACCAAAAAAAAAAAAACCAAAACAGAACAACGCCCAAAACCCAATTGTAGCTGAAAGGATGGCCACATCAAAACTAGTCAAATCCTTTCCTCTTCTCCACAAATTTCCACAGAACTCGTGCCAAGAGATCACCTACTTTCTATTATGAAATACTGTAGACATGACAAGCAATGACAGATTTACAATGAAAACTGCCTCTAGACCATCCTTCGTGCTTTGATTTTACTGGAGAAGAGATAACTCATGCTACTTAACAATCAGGTTTTGGAAACAGTCAGATCTTTGAGTATACCACTTAGAGTATCTTACCTTCAACAGGCATTCAGGAGAGCAAGACTCTTCACACAAAATTATAGCATAGGCATAACAGAGGAAGCCTCTGCATCCTAGTCCCTGTCAGCTTCCACAATAGCCAAGTGCCCTAACACAGGAAAGATATTTGGGTTTTTGTTACCTACTACAACCAAGCCTGTTTCTGATAACCATAGGAGAGCCTGAACCTTATCTGAAATCCTGCTGACTGTTGTGTAAGCAAGAATTACCCCATTTCCTACAGAAACAACTGCCAGTGCTTTGTTAGGTGCAGGTGAGACACGCCTCCAAACAGAGCACTACAGATAATGGGATGTACAAGCCAAAAATGATGGACAAGACAAGAACTGGGAAGAGCTCTTCTATGAAAAAGATGAAAGAAAACCGAAGAAAACACTCAAACAGGCATTCTAATTTGTAAAACAGAGCTGCAACACACTGACAAGAGAAATAAGAGATGCAGCTGAGCCCACTTATACACAATTTTTCTTTCTCAATTATAGTGGAGTATAGGAGGTCTTGGTTCTCCTGGATTAAAGCTGTCCTGCTTACCATTTTAACAGATGTAAAGAATACAAAGAAACAAGGATCCCTTCAAAAGACATTTCTGTCTCAAAGACTGAACTAGAAGATATCCTTCCTTCAATTTCATAGGAAAGAGTAAGGAAAGTTTAGCTAGAATCGAGAGATCTTGGCATTGCACTAATCCTGCAGGGAATTTTCTGGGCATTTTGAGATTTGCGATAAACCAGAATCTCAAATAAGGTATAAATGCCTGTTATAAGTCATTTAATCCACAGACTATGCTTTATAAACTCTAATGCATGCTTAGCATTGTACTGATGATCATATGACTCATTTGTGTTTGATGTTTCTAAGAAACTGTGTTTTTTAAAGCTGAGCATACACCAAGATATATACATATAGAATGACTCACAGTAAGATTTTATAGTATTTTTATTACCAGAATGACTGCATGTGTTTTGTAACAGGAGATCAAACAGGCATATCAAAATACTAGTAGCTTTCTATTGTAAACAAACCAAAAGCATCTTCAATATTACTTGTCTCAACACTACATCCAGATATTGTACACAGACACCTCCGCCAGCAGTGACACAAGTGGATACACAGACACTCTGTATGCACTTTATAGCCAACAGCAAGGGAGCTCAGGCACTCATGCAGGATCCCTGTGAACAGACTCAGACTTCCATTTCCTCAAGTTAAATAAAAATACAGAATTAATACATAACGAAGGAGCTGAAGCAGATGAATACCAGGTTTGTTCTACTGAATTCTTTTGATCAATGGCAGGCAAAAACCCTCTCCTCTGTCATAAAGCAGATGTGAAAGCAGATTGGTTATCATTCTGAGGTGAGGTTTATGCTCAGGTAAACTGCATCAGGTTAAAATTTGAGCCGGAAATTTCCAAACGTAAGGTAACAAACTTGTTTGCTAATATTGGTCTCAGAAAGGACCAGGGAATAGCCACTCTTACAGCTAAATAACCACTCTAAATAGAAACACAGTTTGGGACTTAGTGAGGAAGAGGGAGATGCTGCACAGATCCAGTACAAAAACTGTCAACACAACGTCAGAGCAGACATGGAACAGATTTAAATCATCTTTCTTTGAGGGTAAAAGCAAAAAACCAATGTAAGACACAGGAGAGCTGATCCTCCAGCAAGCAGCCTGTGATGAAAGGAAATGATATGCAAATATGATTCAAGAAGAGTAATTCTGCAGCAGTCTGCAGAACCACAGCGACAGAGAAGTTCAAGAGGAGTCAGCACATGACAAAGGGAAATGATTCTCTTGGTACAGCAACCTCTCATGAGCTACAGAAGGCAGGACTGGTCTGAAACCCCACATTATGAAACAAGATTTATTTCCCCCTGTTCAATGTATTTTCCTTTATCTTACTGAAGATTTAGCTCTGTACAAACACCAGAACACAGCAGCCCCCGGGAAAAACATGTATTCCTCTTACTACATTTTACTACACTATTGCAGGAGGGGGTGAGGAGGGAAGGGTTGATTGAGCTTTGTCTTCTAGTTTAAATCTGCAAGAATAAGCTCAAGGAGGCAGCAAATCAACAGCGCCAAAGTCAGTTCAAAGACAACATAACCAGAGTAGGAATGGTGAATTAGAACACAAACCAGGAAAATTGCATGTAGGGCAGTGGGACCTAATCCTCACATACATACACTGCAGTTCAATCTGCACCAGGTAAACAAGATTCTTGTTATTTGGTATTTTATAAAAGCTATTTTTTTCCCCAGGAAAATAATAAAATCAAAAGAAGTAGCTGGAACACCAAGTCAAAGATACTGTACAGATTCTAGTTGTCACAGAGACTTCTTTGAAACGATCTCTTTATATTATTTTTCAGTCTTTGATCCCATATGTTAACACAGAGTAAAATAAAAGGATCACAAGTAACCACTGCAAACTGAAGAGCTCACTGATGAGAAAAGAGAAGACTGAGGCTGGTATGTTCCTGAGAAGTCAGCAAACCTTAGCCACAGGAAACCAAACTGAACAACCTCTTCCTCTTTTCCTCAGTGACAAAACCAGGTTTCACACCTGGGGCCTCAGCGAGGAGGTTCCCAAACTACAAGTCAGGGAGACAAAGATAAGCATTCAGCAGCTTGGCTGTGGAACCATAATAAAGCAAGTTCTACAGACATGTCACTTCCACAGGACAAGTTCTGCAAGAAGGTTCAATGTCTTGAGAAACACTAATCTGTAGGTTTATGAACTGATGAGTAGATGGCGCATCAGAATATGTATTAAAGAAAAAAAGAGGAGTATCAAATACAAGCAGAGATTTTGTATCTATCCGTAGATCCTCTTCAAAGACTAGGAGCCAAAGAAATGGAAGTAGTGAATTTCCACATGTAGCTAACCCAGCTGTGCATGTCTGAATAGATGTAACTTTCAATCATGCTTTAAAACACACAAGAAGCACAAAGAATCATATATAAAGAGGTAACCAACAATGTCCCATGGAGACAATACAAGAACAGCATGTATAAGAGTCTGGTTATTACAATGATATTTTTCTTTTGCTTTTGTGCCACTGGTTCAAATCTGAGCTTGGTTAAAAGAAAAAATCACAATGTGATAATTATACCTGAGAGGCTCTGAAGCCACTTAAAAGGCATTAATTCACTTTGTTGAAGACAGTGCCATAAGGAAGACATCACAGAAAGTTATATTTAACTGGCACTGAAATTCTTCTAGCACAATCTCTTCTCTGCAAGCTGCTTCCTCTGTGGCAAATGTGAGGCATGCTGAGCTGTATTTACACTGTCATTGGAACTTACCTGCTGTACAAGTGTCCATTTTCAGTGCTGTGCCATGCTGTGTCATCCAGGTACAACAGTATGACACTAGGAATAGCATTTTGTCTTCCTATCACTGAGAACCCAGGTTTTTCCTCATTGCACTATTCAAATGTATGCATCAAGAGTGCTTGTAAGTGAAAAGCAGCAGCAGGCTCAAAGGAGAAAAGCCAAATCCCTCTATATGAATACTGAATGCCCAGTTGAGAAAAGCAAGGTTCCCCTTGACTTTCATTGGCATAGACAAAAGACCAAATTATTGCTAAGCACAGAACCTGGAATCAGTTCAAATACTGCATTATATTTATCAGATTCCCAGATACCACTTGATGTACTGCTGAAAGGAACCTTCCATTGTAGATACAGAATCAGCATACTGACCGCAGTGCTTTGATGTTCCCAGATAAGGTCAATAATTTGCATAGCAGGGAATTATTCACAGCCTGCAGGTTGTGGAAACATGTTTTCAGGGGCAATGCAAAAATAGTGTGCTGAAACTAGGTTAGTGTTTTTTGTAGAAAAGGTTGTGAGACTTCTCTTGCCAGAAAGAAGAATCTGAATCCACCTGCACAAGCTGAATATCTTCCCTACTCTGGAGCTAAAACTGTACGGTGCATGTCTGACTGAGAGGAAAAAGCATAAGGTACATTCAAAATCTTAGTGTGAGCTCCCAAACAGAAGAATCGAGTGAATGAACTTAATAGTAAATCAGACAGAATATGATCAGCAGTGAAGAGCTATTGATTCAAACCACTTGCTTTGAGCGAGCAATGTAGTATCAGTGAAGCAATCATCATCTTTCAGGAATGAAGTCAAAGGATTCTTGGGGGCCAAGAAGCCAATCTCCTGTACTCTACATTTTGCACAGACTAAATGTGCCATACTAGAGAATCTAAAGCTGACAAAATGTAAGCCAAGATGTATCAAAAAAGAGATGGCATGCTCTGAGGTTCACATGCTCCTTTACAGCTATTTTTGTCAAAAGCTGAATGGAAAAAAGAACTGCTCAAACAGCCAATAATACTGAACTGTTCTTACTAGGCAGCAATTTCTCCTTTTAAGTCCCCTGCTAACCATGTGAGACTTTGATAAGCCAAGCTTTTGTTTCTTTCCACTCTATGTCAACTCCTTCTGGAAGCAATGATGCCTTCTTTCCACAAGCAAGACACGCCAATGACAAAACCAGAAACTTCTGATGGAAGTCAGAAAAAGATTAATAACTGACTATTGCTGACTGATTTTGCCTGGAACAAGGATGATGGCCTCAATTCTCTAGGGCAGAATTCACATCCAAGGTGCAAGAAAGCTCTGTTCCATAATCAAATAATATTAATTAGCTTATGATATTTTGCATAAGCTGCCCAACATGCTCATTTGAGTTTTCAATGGGCTCTTGCAGCCCACAACAGGATGCTTTGGAGCCACCTATGACTTACAAGTTCTGTCATTTCACCAAACAACACTGGAATACAGGAACAGAAAAGCGGAAAAAGGCTTAGGAGGCAATATTGACATTTGTTCTGTGTACAGAAGACAATGCGCAGAAAGACCAGCATACCAGTGTCTTTTGTTTGTACTAAAGGTGGGAAGAATAAAGCAGGAAACTGCTTTGCAACTGCCTGAGAAACACTGGCCACATACTTTTCTTATCTGCTCCACTTTATCCTGTCTCAATCCATTTATCTCTGCAATTCCGAGGAATCATCCTACAAAATAGCTCACATTCAACAAGCGCCCAAGGAGACGTTGGTCACTTCCTGCCATCGTAAGTGAATTCAATGCAATTAGCAACCATTGCAGCTACCAGGGACACAACAGGCATTGCACAAGATGCTTGGAAATGGAAGAAAAATGTTGTGGTAAGTGCTAATACGTGGTGAGATGGTTTGGGCATCAGTGACTGTAAGAGGAAGATCCTCCAGGTAAACTTGGTCCATGCTATCTAAACTAGCACTCCATAATACCAGCTCCTCCACCTAATCTTATGGGTTTAGCCTGAGGAGAGAAAGAAAACTTGACTGCAAAACTCCCCTTTGTTATTTGGACACTGGCACCCAGGTCGCCTTCAGAGAGCACTCTAAGCAGAAAGCCTGAGGTAAGCTAAACAGTAACACACCTCTCTTGTTCTAGCTGGTATATCCAAACAATTAGGCAGTGACAACGGCCAGGATAATGGGCGTGCTAAAACGTTTTACAGCCATCAGCCACCCCGTCGCTAACCCGCATTCCCCCGTCAGTCACTGCACCCGCACCGACCTCCCACGCCCTGAGGGCAGACCGTTTGCTGACACAACCCCAGCACCTCGCAGAGGCCTCGCTTTGCGCCTGGTGTGACCGCCACACCTAAGTGCCTGCCCGGGCAGGGCAGCGCCGCCGCCACAGCACTGGTGCTCCCTGCCGGCGGGCTCCATGACGGAACGCGGTGAGCACAACACTGCTGCTGTTGAACCGCTCCCGAGCTCCCCGCCTTGGGGCTCGGGCCGCCATGAGGCGCGGGCCGCTCGCACCCACCTGCACCCGCCCGAGCGCCACCTGGCGGGCGCGGCGCCCCGCAGCCCTTCCCCGCGGCGGCCGCGGTGCCAAGATGGCCGCCCCGCGCCTGGCGCCGCCGCCCTCAGGGCACGTACCGGGACTACTGTCCCGCAGCGCTCCTGCGGCCTCCTCAGAGCTTCGCCATCGTCAGCTCCCTTTGCTTCACCTGCGGGCAGCGAGACAGGCACAAAGCCCCGGCGGGCCCTCTCCTCCTTTCACCTGGTGATAAAGTGAAGGAAGCCGGAGTCGCCTGTGAAATTCAAATTGCAGCTGTCAATCCAACAGTTATTTTGACATGAACACCATCATCCAGGCAGCCTTCGGTTGGGATAACTCCAGGATGGGTTTTGCCATTCTTAAAAGTGCCTAAGGAGCTCCCAAACAGGTACAGCTCCTGTGTGGAAAGACCCAGCAAAGGGAGTTGGCTATCATGGGGAGGCATTAGATAGAAGAAAGGGTGCTGGAAGAGGAAGAACAGGTAAGAAAACAAATGTATTTTATCAGCAAGTGGTGTAATAGAAACCACAAAGCTCTTGATTGAATCAATTGTTAAAAGCAGCACATGCACATTCACAAAAGGTGCTTTGCATAGACTGAAGATGCTCACTGGCGTTGTAGCTCCTCTTTTACCTTCTAAACCTATCCCACATAAGTGGAGCAAACGTCATTCTCTACAGAGCCTGAGTCAACTTTCCAGCTCAAAGGAGGTAATGTTGCACCTCTGGAGACCTGCTTGCAGCCATTGTCTGTAACAGAATGGGTTTGAGGGAAGGATTTTGGGTATGGGGGTGCTCCTGGAGGAAGCTTCTGCACCAACCCAGCACTGGTGCTGTCACTGCAACAGAATTTCCACATCCAGTTTCTCCTCAGCAAGAAAGAGCACTCTTCCTCCCCCCTGCACACAGGTTAACTCTAAACAGGATCACTGCTAAACAGCAGGAAATGCATTATTTTCAAACAATTTTACCAAGCTCCCAACATTTCTTGGCAAGTCTGTGCAGTCAGCTTCACAGGCCTGGACATTGACACAGCAACATGTTCAGGACTAGTGCAGCCGGCATAAAGAGAGTCCAAAACTGATATCATAGAATCACACAATGGGTTGGGTTAGAAAGGACCTTAAGAGCATCCAGTTCAAACCCCCCTACTGTGGACAGGGATGCCTCACACTAGACCACATCACCCAAGGCTCTGTCCAGCGTGGCCTTTAACACTGCCAGGGATGGAGCATTTACAGCTTCTTTGGGCAACCTGTGCCAGTGCCTCACCACCCTTACAGTAAAGAACTTCTTCCTTATATCTAACCTGAACTTCCCCTGTTTATTTTAATAACATCAAACTTACAGCTTGGAAAAGGCCATTCAGTGAGAGCAATCATATAAAAGGATGGCTATACAGCAGGTATCAGTTCCACTAATTTGGCAGATGATCCAAATGTCTGTTTAACTAAGCTACCTCAGGTGTATGGGTGCCCTGCTCTGACTGAGGTTGCAGGCACACTTCAGGCAGGTAGCTTGGTGACATTACAAGCCCTTCTAATACTTACCAGGAGCTTCTTGTATTCATCACGTTCATAAAGACTCAAACATAAAGTCGGAGTAGCATGTGTTAGGGGACAGAAGCAAAGTTTGTTGACACCACTGAGAATAAGTTAATTCAAAACAGATCCACAGTCCTGAACTAAAGAGTGTTACATAGCCTGAAATATAACAGAAGACAATAGTAAGAAACAATAGAAAATAGATGCAAACAAACCACTTCACACTATTTCTTCAAGACATGCTACTAGAAAAGCACACTAGGCATAAAAAGACAAAATACTGTTTAAAAAGGACTCAACTGCAAATACTTAGCAGTTCCATATGAATGGTAAGAGAAAAACAACATTTTAAGTGTTCAATGTACTTAAGACACCTTCCAAAATGGTTAAGATGGGCCTGTTGCAAATGGCAATATCAACAATGTATGTACCATCATCTTTAATTAGGTACTTACTAAACAGACCAGACCATACAAGCTTCTTTCAGGTGATTATAGAACTCACTGTATATTTAACATTAAGATCTGAAATAAAACCCACTGAACACATTTCAAAGAGATGATGAAAATATGGGGTGACAAGTGTTTCTTGGTTAAGATTGTAATTTCACAATCACCTTAAAATTCTATAAGGTGGCATTGGCAGTAGAAATAGCCTACCCTTTTCCATCACTCACATGCTAAAGCCAACCTTTTGTACATGAGAGGACAGACACAGTGGAATGATCAGGAAATTGTTCTGGGTCAAAAGCCAACCATTAATATCTTTGCCATGTCATTTTAGCTCACATCAGTTGTTTGACTCAATTCATTACACAGCCACGCTAAGGCTAGCACTGACAAAGACAACAGGTAGCAAGAGGAAGAGACACTGGATCTTTCGATAGCAGTGTTAACTTATCATAAAAACTTTAGCCAAAGGCACAACAGCACCACTTCCAGATGGCATTTTAATGTTCCCACATATCCACTACTGATTCTCCTATTTATGGAAAGAAAGCAAAATACAATTAAAATCATCACTTCATTTTGTAACTTAGAGGGAAGAAATAAGCAGTCTAGCTTGAGGTTAGCCTTCCTTTCAGCCTTTGTTTTATGTATTACATGCTGTACTCATCATAATATCCCACTCACCACTTCCCCTTTAAATGTTGTTTCTCAACAGCAAACTCCTCCCTCTTTACTCCAAGCCTGAGATAAGATAAGCTTTTATAACTCCCCCCATCTCTCCTTCCATTTTGCCTCAGCATTATGCTCCCATTCAACCTTATAACATTTGACTTGCTTTTCCCAAAGATCTTTTTTTTTCTTTTAGACACTGACAGTGCTCCTTGATAAAAAGATTTGGGTCAGGTGTTTTATACTGTCAGCTGTTCAGGTCCACAGATTATGAATACAGTGCTCTAACTTATCATGCTGCATTAAGGAACACAAAAAGAAGAAAATTCAGCACTAAATTTCTTCTACAAAGTTTTCCAAAAGCCACCTGCTTTCACGAAAGTTCACTGCCTTTGTTGGAATGTGAAGTGCTCTCCTGGCATGTCATTAAGATGGAAAGGCAGGCATAGAAAACTTTAAAAATAGCTAAAGCTGAAAACCACGCAGCTCTTTATAACAAAGACTCCAGCAGGAACATTTCAGTATTGCCGAAACAGGTTCTTCAGTATGATGGCCTCCTATACCAGCTTCAGAAAAGCCTTCTTACAAAGGGAAAATAATCAGTGTATGAGAGGAAGCAAAAAAGAGCAGAATGGCAAGGATTTAAATAGTAAAAGTAAAGAATTTCACAGCTATTTACAGGATACCTTTAAATCGGGCAGAATAATATATTGTGCAGAATATGCTTGAATGCTTTCACTTAGCAAAATCTACTGGCCTACACAAATACCTTATTTTGCATTCATTGTGATCGTAGTCTCATTTGCTACAATTGCTACACAAAATTAAAAAGCATTTTGAGAATGAGGAGTTATATGCTAGAGGAAAATTAGAAATGCAAAACTAAGGCAACTCTTTGTGATTAGGAACTGAAAGCCTTCATTTCCACAACATGGGTATGTAACAGCTTGAGCCAACAAGGCAAGGCCCACAATAAGAGGTGCTTAAGAAGATGCTTCCACAAAAGACTTGACTGATCCCCAAGTAGGAAAATACCAAAATGCTATCCCTACTTTGAGCAAGCTACCAATATGTGGGAGAGTCAAGAGAGAACAATATTAAAACAGGCATTTATTTTCATCTGAAGGTGCCTGAAGGGAACAGAATGACTTGCAAGGAGCAAAGGACACAAGTTGTTTCTGTTCTTGTAAGAACTAACAGGCTTGGGACTTAGTTGCAGAAACACACAGCCTGCCATACGGTGCTACACAGGAATCTTGTTTTATTCATTGGCATGTCTTCTTTATTTCTTATTTAACAGCAGTATGAATGGCACTTGATAAAACCAACAGAATCCAGCTAACGTGAATAATGAAACCTATTCCCTGCTAAGTGGTTCACTTTGCCCTGTCATCTTAATCAAGCTTAAACATTCATTTTTGTAATTGTTACTTGTTTCTGGCCCTGCATAGATGTGTGACTAATAAAGCAGATCTTAATCCAGAAGTGAGACAAGAGCTGTCAGTGGTTTTACCACAAGAATTATGTGGGTATCATGGACTAAGTGTTATATAATCTCCTTGGAAAGGCTAAACAGAAAACCAAAATAAGGATCCCAAGATTTGGACCTATCTGACTTACTGCAAATCACAGACAACCACAGATGGAGAGATGAAATAGATGTTCTGATGGTATCAAGGGAGAGGCGTAGGAAAAAAAGTCTCTGAATAGTGAAACTGAACAAGAGTTTCTAATTTTTTCTTTTCTTCATGGAGACAAAAATAAATCATATCAGCATTTAACTGACAAAATGAAGGGAGGCGGTGAGGGGAAGCTGTTTTAAGGACTGATTTTGAAGTATCTTTTATCTTGACAAGAAAAGATTTTAGATGATCTGCCCAAAGAGAACGTTATTCACTTTCCATCAGCAGCAGGCTCAGCTGCCTACAGGTCAGGAAGAGGGATATCTGCAAGCACTCTCTACTCTTGCCTTGTAGCCTTCCTCTCTTTTTTGGGGGATGGGGGAGTGTCTTAGCCTACAGTGTGCAACTTCAAAACCTCCCTCTGCCTTCAGGGATCTCAAGCGTCCCCTATCCATCACCAGGATGGTGACAGTCTGCAAGATCACCGCTGTCACCATCCTTATGGAGCTAAACAGTTAGCATCTCGTAACTAACCACACCTAGGACCCTCAAACTAAACACCATTGCACTTAACCACATCAGCGCCCTGATCTTAGTCACCAGCAGACTTGGTTTCCGCAAGAAACAAGTAACAGGGTAGCAGGCGCAGCCATAGTCACTTACAGAAGAGCACAGAAACACTTCCTCAGCTCTTCAGGAGCTCAGCAGCAGCTCAACTTTACCCAACACCGCATCCCACACACGGGAGACCCGAAGTCGAGGCCCTCCTCAGCCAGAAGGAACGAGAAAACCCCGCACCCTCCCGCGAACAAGTCAAGCCCCGGGGGGGTTTAGCCCTCCTCGCACAGCCCTGCCCAAATGACCCAGGGCAAAGGGGCAGGACCTTCACGGCTCGGGAACAAGGCGAGTCCGAGAGCTGCTGATGTATCCATGCATGCATCCACCCGGGGAAGTGACCCCAGCAGCCTCCGACGTGCGGCGGGGCCGCGCAGCGGGGGTGACCGGCCCATGTCGGCCATGCCCTGCACTGGGAGCCGCGACCCGGGGGCTGAGCCGCCCCTGCCCCGGGGTTGAGCTGAGCCCCCCGCCTCAAAGTGTCCTGATGAGCCCGGCACCGGGCCGGGACAGCCCCTGCTCGCTGCTCCCCACCTGCCGTGCTCCGGGCCTACCTGTTTCCCCCGGTGACGGGGTCAGGCAGCGGGCGAGCCGCCGCGCTCTGCTCCGCTCCACTCAGCCGCGACCGTCGGCAGCGGGGGCTCCTCCGGCCGCAGCATCACCCCGCCGGTCCCCGGCTGAGACCATGGCAGCGGCTGCTCCGCCCTCAGCCGCGCCTCCTCCTCCTCCCTCCCTCCGCTCGGGCCCAGCCGTCGCCGGGGCTTCCCTCAGCGCTCCCAGCGGGCCGTGCGCGCCTCCCAGCGGCAACAGGCGGGACGGCAACCCGAGGGGGTGACAGCGCTGCGCTGTGACAGGCAGCGATCGCGCACCAGACCCCGCGTCTGGCCTGGAATCGCTGGGAAATTCAAGGCTGCAGCTGCAAATGCAGCTGTAGGTGCTCAGGATTTCCCTGCGCCCCGTTTGCAAGGTACCTACATGACCTGAGGTTAGAGACGTTCAGTTTTGCGTTAGGCAGAGCAGCACTGACACAGTGCTTTGTCACAAAAGCATCCTGTCCTCCCTGTGGATGAAGCTGCAAGAGCCTGGGTAGAACCTGCAGTTACAGACACTTCTCAGCCCTTCTGGATGCTTCTTCACTGCAGAAAACACTCTTCCTTCAAATAGGCTCCTTTAAAACATACTCTTAAACCCAAGTGACATTTTAGAGAAGGACAAAAGATGAAGATCGCAGTTAGATGTAAAACCTGCCATCTGTTCTGTTTTAGTTGTTCTTCCTCTAAGCAGGAAACAAGATCTGCTTGGTAACTGCTATCAGTTCATAGGACGGGAGGATTTACCAGTGACAGTACAGTTCTCAATGCTGAAATATGCAGTAGTTCCCACTAATCCCTTTGAGACATCATCTAATTTTAGAATTTCATACTACATAAAACTACTTCTGAGTGCTTGCAGAGAACAAGGCCACAACAGCCCTGCACCATCATCTTCTTGGCTTTGGATAAGACCAAATTATTGCTGAATAATGGCAGAAAGATAAATTCAATTTAGCATTCATAAGAAAATGTCAGATTTATAGTCTGTGGTTTGCTGCAATCAAAGCAGTGATGGAGGCTTGAGGAGGTACTTGAAACAACAGAAGAAAAAGCTAATGGGGTTGCAAAGTTTCCCCAAATCTTTTTTAAAGAGAAGGGACAGAGCGGGCTGCACCTGGTCTAAGTCACCCTGACAGCAGCATCAGACAGACCTTTTTACACTAAACTTGTGGTGACTAAAAACGCCTGACAAATCATAAGGCATTCGCATGTATCTCCCAGCAGGACCATGCCACGTCAGCCAGCACAGAGCCTCTTCCCACATCCCTCCTCGCATGCAGCACCAACTGCAGAAGCCAATAATGCAGGGCAAGAGCCAGGCCTAGCACTCACCTGCCA
>JAVHNF010066683.1:0-11548 GCA_034783455.1 Micropsitta finschii | reverse complement strand
ATTCAAAATCATTATCCATGGTCCTCTGGTGATGATGGTTTCTCCTGTCTTAGAAATTATTAATATGAAAATAATCACCAAACAAAACTGGGGGGGGGGGAGGGGGAAGGGGGAACAAACCAAACACAAAACCAAACAAACAAACAAAAAAACACACAAAAGAAACTCAAACAAACAAACAAACAAAACAAAACCACCAAACCTCTGAAACCCCCACAAAGCCTTGACCGATAATTTTCCACTGCATTTCTTTTCCCTTGCACTTCTGAGTATTAAATAACTTAAAACTCCATTTCAGCAAGATATGGGCCTGGCAATCTTACTTAGTGCATGTTGCTCAAGCATGCAATTTATCTTACGTATTCTACCATGAGCAAGCAAATTAGGAAGACATTCCCCAAGAGTATTCAAGTACAGAAAGGAGTATCTGATGAACTCCCTGAGACATGGTAAGGGTTGTGTTTTAGCACATATGCCAATACCTCTCTCTGATCACACTGAAGAAAGACCATGCTCTAAAACCACTGCAAAATTCCCTAGTCAGGCTTCAGCTGCAGGGATTTTGCCTGCACCTTACTTATAAAGAAAATAACACATCTATAAATCAATGGTAGCAGTGCTCTGATTTTGAATATGTAAAAAAAAAATTCCAATATGTCTATAAAGCACCAACTGATCTTACACAGGGTTTAAAATTTTCACTGGCAAGGTAAAAAATAGTATTTTAGTGATAAATGAGTCTTCATATCACAATGTACCAAATCTACAAATTGGTTTGCAATAGGCTAGCCAAATCATAAAAAGTTTGAGCAAGAGACAATCCCTAAAAATCCATTTTGCTAGCTATATACAAACTGTTGAAAGCATCAAGCTCCTCTATGCCAAGAGTGCAAAACACATTTAAAGTTGGAAAGACAGTATCACAGACATAAGTCATTGCCTTTAATGAGGATTCTTCTTGTGTTATTAAACGTCTATGTTTCAGACCACACTGATTTCATTTTGCATGATTAAAAACCCTCTGTGTCATTATCTAATCATTTTTTAGGCCATTATTAAGTTTTTGTAAAGAAACTGATTATTCATAATGTGGCTTTTCATTCGTTGTCCACAAGCCATTAGTTAGAACTATATTTCTGTTATCGCAAAGCATTTAACCAAGATCTGTAGTCACATGATCCTGCAGAGTATGGTTACTCTGAATGAAAGGAGCAAAACAAAAAAAAGAAAACTGTTGCTTCCCTGTCCTGTCCCCTCCCTGAAAGCAGGTAGGAGAAGGTGCTACCTGCTAAAATTTTGGTCAAGAAGATCCAGTTTCTGAGATACTATTACAGTAAACAGCTAATGGCACGGGAGAGGAATGGGTGGGGACAGGTCTGGCAAAAAAGAAATACAAATGAGTGGTTAGTGATAGGCAGAATAGGAACCGGTTTGGTACCGTTTAGCAAGCATTCACTGATTTGAATGGAGCACAATGCATTTCACATCAGATGCTGGCCTGGTTGTTTGCAAGACAGAGCACAACATTTGTGCTAAATTCTGCTCTCTTTGATAACAATGAATGCCAAAACTTGCCCTACGTTGAAAAAAAGAAAACTTTCCCCAAAAGCATTCTATTGCAGTAACAAAACCCTAACCAAACAGGACGACTTGCTTCCTTCTGAAACCACATACTACACACACAGTTTGAGGAACAAATCCCTCATAGATCTTCTTCAAGTTTGGAGAACTGTGCTTTTTCTACAACACATTCCCAAGTGTACAGGAAGAAGCCCTCCTGGTTAACCTTATCTGCTGGTACTTAATCACTTCACAGTCCTCACGACACTTGTGTTGTACCTCTCCTATACTTAATTTTAACATGACTGGAGGCACAGGAGTTATTTGTACTGACTTCTGAAACAGCCCTCACTTCTGGTCATGGGAAGAACACATGGACATATCAGTGCTGTGTACTAAGACAAACACTATCTGTCTGCATATGAGATTTCTTATGTTCCTGTACTTACTCAGAAGAACAAAAGTCTTCTTCATTGCCATTTGTTTTGTTGTACCATACTAGTTCCCCCCACCCCGATGCTTTATTACCTGCCTTAAATGCTTGCACCTTTCATACCTGTATTGAACATAGCAGCTTCTGCCATTAGTGTCAACTGACACCTCCAACACACAACACTTCATATCTCAGCAAAAATCAGTGCAGCAAAACAAAAACCAAACAAACAAAGAAAAAGATACTTTTTTTTTTGCTTGGTTCTGATTGTCTTTATAAAATATATCACTAAAGCAATCCAGTGCTATAGAACAAATGGCAACTGCATGAAATTAATACATTCATTGACGTTGTTCATACTTGAGAAGCCCCTTCTTTCCATGGAAAAGGGCTAAAAGCATTTAATGGTCTGGGTTAATAACAGTCAAGTTACTGAGTCAACCAAGTGATGAATTGAGAAAAATCATTAACGCAGATAGAGAGCTTGACCTCCTCTTTCAAAGGCAAAAGCTAAAAATGCCTTCTCTTTAAAACACAAAGCAACCTGGAGTGATCTATGCTTATGCAAATGTTTGACTGACAACTGTCTGGTCGGTCAATATGATGAGTAAGACATTCACTATTCTGAAACCTGTAAAAAAAAATTATGGTAAAGACACTTTCTCAGTACGCTGATAATCAAGGCCAGAATCTCAGGGGAATTTAATAGCCTGCCTTCTGATATCTTCTTCTTTAAAACCCAGGCCTATAAGGGTAACTTTTTAATCCACCTTTATGTTTTAATACACATCTTTAGCAGCAACATCCACATTACCAAAACTGAAATCACATAAAAAGAAACAAGGGAATTTTTCACTTGCAAACAATTGCAGACAACAATATTTTCTGACTTAAGAGACCCTGCTGTGAGCATGGGGGAAAGGATGAGCAGAGATGAGAAAATCTAAGAGTGACCTATGGCATGTTCAGCAGGAGGTGGGCTCTGCTATGAAGAGAGGTTCGGCTGGGAGCCATCTCTGGGAAAAGCAGCAGATGGAGAAAAATGCTACAGCTAGAAAATCGGCATTGCTGCTTTTCTGCAAATCAAAGCAATATTACCTCTCAGATTCAGTTATAAAGCACTGATAGGTTTTACCCCTGAGTATTCCCATTAAAAAAACAAGTATAAATCTATCACTCAAAAATAGTTTCTGCTTCTTAAATCTTTATCTAAAAAGTGTCCACCTATGAATGAAAAAAAAAAAAAAAAGAAAAAAAAAAGCCCATTTTGATACTCAAAGTTTCCTCATATGGTGAAAAGCTGATAACTAAAGAGATGCTAACTAAAATGCTAGTGTAGTAAAGTGTCACTCCATTCTGAAATACAAAATGTACTGAATGATGTCTTTCTAGCTTTAATTTAGGAAAGCACTTGAGCACAAGCACAATTTTAAACCCAGCACCATGAACAGTGCCAGAGTCAAAAAGACTGGTCATACATATAGACATATTTTAGGGCCTTCACAAAGTTGAACTCTTGAATAAGTATTAAGTTACAAGTATGCGAAGTTGGAATTTCACAGCTCTTAGCCTGGTTCTGAAATTTCCTCACTTTGTGGCATGTTCACTTGTACAGGCACCTTAATTTTCATTTATGATAAGGAAAGCGTTTTTTGGCTTCCAGTATTACCTGAAATTGTTTACATGCTCTGAAGATGAAAGAAACATACATTTACTTAACCTCATATGTTATTATTAATCTAATTTAATTCTTATGCCTGAGCCAGAAAACATAATATTCTCAATTTATAAACCAAATAATAGTGAGCCACAACTTGATCTAAACTGTCATTTAACTTACTCTTCTATCTAGGTCTTTCATCTTCCATCACTTGATTATCTAATGGACAGCTATAAATAAAAGTGTCATTCATAACTAGTAGTGTGTTTCAACAAAAATAATATAAAAAGGTCCATGTTTGCAAAAAGCAAATGTTATTGCATGAGTTCTGGAACAACAAAAAGATCATGCCCCCTTCAGGAAATACAGATGCAATCTATTTCCTTTGGGTCTAGAGAAAGCTAATTTTATATTTATTTTTCTTAAATTATGCCTTTTGGTTCTTACATTTTTCTATGAATACTGAACTTGGTGCTATCAAATCAGCATAACACCTACTACAAAGCACCAGCAAACACCAACAAGGTGATCATTACTGGCAGGTAGTGTTGCGGAATGTAAATAATTATAAGTCTATCTTTCCCTCAGTGAGTAGTTTCAGGGTAGAATGGATGACAGGTGTGTATTTCAAGCTCTGTTAAGCACTAAAGTTTTAAAGTATCTCTCTGGACATGGATTTGGATTGGTGGCTGATGTATGATCAGTTATTCAGAAATCCTGAAAGATTCTGCGAACAATACAACCAACATCCTACAAACCATCTCCCTTGTACATTTTTTTTCTATCAGCATTTAACACAAAGATTTTTTTCCAATTAAACTGCAGTGCAGGTGGGAAAAAAGTAAATACAGCAATAAGCTGGACTAGTGGGTAAGCACGAAGCTTGCAGGAAAATGAATAGCAGTAAAATGAGGATGAAGGGCCAAGGCATACATGGTTGCTAAAAGAATTACCAAACCAGAGACAGTCTGTTTTGCATGAAGTCATCTGTAATTCTAACACTGGGTCAGCAAAAGGACTTCTTTCATTAAGATAAACTGATCTGGCCAAATGATATTAATCCTTTAGCTTGGTCTTGCATGATTTTTAGTGACCTAAGGAATAGCTTAGAGCAAAATTTTCTGTATTTTGTAAACTGAAGATACTTGCTGGCTCAACAGTGTAATGTGTTATTTATGCATTAATCTTGAAATCTAGGACATGAGCTTGTTCATGGACTACTCTAGGAAAAAAGCTAACTCTAAGACAGAATTTCCAGCCTGAAATATTCCAGCAGATTCCAACAATGAAGAACAAATAAATCTTTCACAAAAAGTAATTCTTGGACTAATCCATAAGACCATGAAGGAAGGAAAGGATCACAGCATGCTTACTGGAATATATAGGTACAATCTTAACTTTTTGCTCAAGAAACCTTAGGTCAACAAACACGGAAGATTTTTCCAGAGAGCGAACCTTAACAGGGTTTCTCCAGCACTACTTAATACCACTGCTCAGATTCCAGTTTGGCACAGTAATGTGCAAATCACTTATTTTACAGTGGTTATTAAGTGCAGTGTATGTGTGCAAGGACTGAGTACGAAAGGGCATACACAAGTATGCTGGTAAAAATACTGATCTGTTTCCAGGCCATACTGTGCAGTACCTCATGTTCTCACCCAGTGTCTGCAGGCACTGTTTTACACACGAACTTGAGGAAATGATTGAGAACAGCCCCCCATGAATTATCTTTTCTATCACCCACTTAAGCTAAGTACTAAGGCAAAGGCAACTTCTAGCTCCAGTAGGCTCTCTGAAACAACTAAAGACTAAGCTGCACAACTGCTTTGCTGGCTCAGACAACGAGGCATTGGACACACATTGTATATCCTTAACATCTCCATTTACCAGCTGGAAGGTTTTGTTCCTACTGGCAAAAATGCTCAAGTGACAGCTTATTATTTATTTCAGGCTATATAAACCCCGCTGGTCCAGCCTGAAGCAGGTTAAGAACTGCAGAATCTTCATAGGCATACTACAGGAATGGCAAACTCTGCAGAGAGAGGGTAAACTCAGTAGTGGGGAATATTTTCCAGCCATCATGGTTATTTGGACCTCAATCAGCTACTGAGATTAAATCTGCCAATTACCGCTTGTGTCTTCTTGTCCACATAAAGTTCCAGCTATATTTTAAACAATTACAAAAATGCCATGAGGCAGTCCTGAAAGGCTCACATTCGATTCAGCCAGCTACAGGCTAAAGCGAACACACACGCACCAAAAGAAAAGATTGCTGACTCCACAGAATGTGCCTCCACCTCTGAAACAGCAGTAACCTCTCACACTGTACACAGAGTGGGAGCTGGCAGTTTCTCAAGCAACATTCAAGTGATCAGCATCATCTCCATACCTTCTTACTCCCTCAGCAGGAGTCACCAGCAGCCCTAATTATTTAAAAGACATAATAGCTAGGAAAGGAGGACTGCTGACAAAGAAGACACAAATAGAAGTATCAGTTCTGCTCTCAGATGCTCACAGAACTATGGGATTGCACAGCATGTTCACAGTAGGTCAGCGTAACCATATGGTCTTGCTCTTCTGGGAAATGCTTCATCTCTACTTTAGTCCTCACAAATGTCAGGGATGATTACACAAGGCCTCCAAATGTGCACTACGGTTCAGGAAGTCATCCTTCTACAGAAACAAGGAGCAGATTAAGTGTCAACTTGAATTTAATCCTAAACCTTAACTATATTAGTTATCCTGTGGTTGTACAGTTCTCTCCAGCCTTTTATTTCAGTTTTCTAGTCCAAACATCTTATCAATCTTCAGTAAAATGTTACCTGCTGCTGGGATTGGATAATATTTATAGAGCGCTCAGAGCACTCTGTGATAGCAAGTGCTACTAATACCCATGAAAAGCTAACAAAACTTGCACCTATAAAAACATGCCTTCCCCTCTGCATTGAAGGGAGAAGACACAATGCTGAAATAGGCATAACAGGATTTACCAATAGTGCTAACCAGAGGGAAAGATGACAACAGAAAGGAGCAGAAAGCTAACGTAAATCAACCTCATGAAAATGGAAAATGCTTTTTCCAGCATATCCAAATGGTAATGCACTGAAAAAAATCCAACCAAAAACCACATCAGAGATCAGACACCTGTAACAGAAGGTGTTTAGATTAGAACTGGAATTTTTGCTTTATTTTGAATGCCAGTGGAGCACATGATTGAGTTTCACTGCTGAACACTGCTGGGAGAGAACAGAATGATCAGTGACTTACAGCTTAACCTCAGTTTAGTTCATGACTAAGGTATAAGTGTTGAGGAAAGATATTTATATTTGGAAATTAAAGGCTTAGAATGTGGAAGAAGAGTTTAAAGTTTTGGACCATGTGGTTGAGAAATGAGAGGGGTATAAGCAGAACCCACAGAGATATTTGAAATAATAAAAAAAAAAAAAAAAGAAAATTGCATAGCTCTATTTTCCTCAATTTATAATACAAAACCAAAAGGATAGACAATGATGTTGAACAAAAACAATTTTAAAAGAAGAGGGGGAAACTATTTCTACACAGCACATAATTAACCAGTGGTGGTTTTCCTGAAGGTATTATCAAGACCAAGAGTTTAGCAAGATTCAAAAAGGATTTAGACATTTATATGCATAAGAACATCCACAGCTACATTAGATGAGATTACAAAAAACCAAACCCAACATGTGGGATATAAACTTTGATGATTCATTAAATAAGTCAACCTCTTGCTGGTGGGCATTAGAAAGAATCTTTGCTAGTGGGAAAACAGCTTCAGAATTACCTGCCACAGTGCTTCCTTCACTTACCCTCGAACTAGCAGGTGCTGAGCACTCAGAGTCAGAATGCCAGAACAGACTTGCTTTGGCTGTTTCTACATTTCAAGTAAAAGAAAAAAAAAAAGTAAATGTTACTGTTATACAATCTAATTAAGTGTGTGATAGTGAGCTCAAGAGTTTGAAAAGGAGAATAGAGCTCTGTATGTCACAACTTCCTTTAACTGTCATTAACTGTCTAAGATGATAGCTTTGGCTTTTACAGAAGACTTTGTTTGTGTACATCTTCCTTTAAAATCCTATTTGGCATTTCACACTACCTTTTAGTTTCTCGGCCAAACTCCCTGACAATAGCCAGCTCCCCTATAAAACACAAAGATAATGTCTTCATTGGCTGGGGTAGTTCTGGTAGAGCAAGTAACGGTAAGCACCTAAATTCTGCTTTCCTGCAGCTTACCACTCACTAAAATGTGACAACATCCTTCATGATGTGTAAGGGTACAGCTAGTTGTACACTACTCAAATTTACCATATTTTTCCAGAAGGCCATGCTTTACTATGTTTCCTAATAGCCAGCTCTCATCCCTTCCTTGCAATACACTATCACTGTCTCCACCACTTTATTTTCCCACCCTTCCCAACTCTTAATAAATACAGATTTCTTCAACCATTCCCAAAAAGTAACAAATGTCTTTTCAGCAGCTAATCCAGTTTGTGGGAAAAGCTTCAACTGAATTACAACCAAGACTCTCCAAGAATAACCTGACAACAAGAAACTGATATTGTGTTCTGTCACCTATACTTAGCCTGGAAAAATACTTTGATTTAATCTCAATGTGCCACAAGCCCATGAAGAGAGCTATCTGCAGAGCAGGACAATCCACTAAAACATCCTAAAACCTCAAGGCTTATCTGCATAAGAAAAAACCCAAAGTGATGAGAGAGAGATGTATTATGAAGGTGGGTTGCAGTCCCTGCTTGAAGGACCCATAGAAGCCTCTGATCATTTAGTACAAGACACAGGCACAGTTCTCAGGGTAAGGACTGAATTCCCCACAGATATGTATTTTCAGCATATGCCAAAGACATCTAATTTGAAGAAGGAGAGGAAAAAATCCTATTTATTTCTTTTGTAAGAATGTGGCTTGCATACATAATTTGAAAAGCTTTATTTTTATAGATCACATTGTAAATTAATGTAAATAATTCAACATGCAGATTATTTACTGTACTAAAAATGACTGGCATTTTTCAAGAGTATAGAGAACTGCTTGACTAATGATATCTACAAATGATATAAAGGCAACTTCCAGTAAAATATTTCAGACTATACAGATTGTTCCACATTTGAAATTGTACAGTATGTCAGAGGTTAAAAAGTAGCATGCGGCACATTTTAAAGATCTATTGTTTGTACTTTAAACAAACAAAAAAAAAAAGATGGCTTTAATTTTTTAAAAACTTAAGTGGTTGAATGCGTATGTGACCATATTGCCTGAATTTCACTTCCACTTGGCTCAAGCTGTCATATCAGCAGGCATCAGAGGGGGGCTTTTTTCCCTGCAGAAATTATACTCCAGTGAGCTGAACTGTCTCAGATAACGATGATCCCAGCAGGAGTGGCTAGAATGGACTAGAGTAAAAACACTGATGGTAAGGAAGGCAGTTAACATAATAAAAGCGTAACTTTGAAAATACAGGATGCTTTTTTGTCCACAGCTGAAGAGAGTAAGAGCTAGAAAGAATCTAAAGGGGAGGTTGAAGAGGGGAAAAAATGACACCAGGGACACACATTCTAGATGATGAAAGAGATAATGATGACGTTAAAGCTACAGCAAAAGAACTGAACCTGTCTAGATAACAAACATCAGCTGACTGTGGATGGTATTATGATGAGGGTGGGATAAAAGGTGAGGGACACAAGTGAGTTTTGCAGGGGGAGATACAGAGCTCTGTTTTACCTTTGTTATCAGCAAGCTGTCAAGGCAAGAATGCTAAAGATGCTTGATGAAATTCATGCCTTAATAGATGCAGGCAAACCGTAGGCTGACAAACAGATTTGCAAATCATCTGCATAAAAACAGTACCTGATGATGTACCAGAAGAGGAGGTCATTGAGTGATAAGATTCACAGCAAGAAGACAGCACAACATTCTTAAAACTAAAGGAAGGAACAAGGAAAATACCTACAAAAATAATGGTGTAAAAAGCTGGAGCAGTAACTCCAGGGACAGTCTAATATACAAGAACGGAAGGAGTAGAAATTATGACAGAAAGATGAATGAGTGATCAGCTTTATAAGAAAGCATGAGGCAAAGGTTATGATCTTTGATCAAGAAATTATTTTAGGCTTGATGAAACATCTTCTATTGTTAAAAACAGACGGAAACTAGACTAGGGTGTACTCTGAAGTAAGCCTGGCAAATCCGGTGAATCAACAAATGGTAACAGGACTGGCAACACAGTCACCAGCCTGTGTAGGCTTTGGCTACAAGAGAGAATCTGGTGCATGTAAAGAATCCAAATTACAGTGTCAAACAAAGAAGGCCAGAGCAAAAGGCTGAACTGTCAAGTAAATGAAGATGAGGGATTAAGGACTCATCATGAAGCTAAGAAGTGGGTAGGCCCTCAGAAGATATCCCAGATGCCCTCCTGAGATTAACATCAAAATTTGTATCAGTGCTACATCAGAAAAGGGTAGAGCCCAAAGCAGCCAGAAGTTGGTGTCACCCTCACTCTATCAAACTACAGCAGGCAACATGATATTATCAGTGTAACTCATTAAAAAGTTTTATTTGTCTTCAAGAATATGCAAGAACTTATGTGTGACAGCCATGGAATATCTGCTGAAATTGGGAAAGTGATGCAATTTACACGAGGCAGTATCTAATTCTTTGTCTTCTAACTCATTGTCCTGTTCTTCAGTCATTTACCTTCTCACACTCAGATCATGTTTCCCCTCCTGGACTGCAGAACAACTTCTTCCTTCTTGAGCATGAAATCTACTGTTTTTCTAATTAATATTGTGCTAATATTAATGAGTCTATCCTTCACAGGTGTTTTCCAATCCCTGCAGTCAATGTTTTCTCATTACCTAAGCAAGATTTATTAAAATAGCACTTCATTAATAAGTCTTAGAAAAGGAACGTAGCATTGCAAATGAGAAAGTGCTAAGCTGAAGATCACTCAGGTATTCTCTCAAATGTCCTTTGTGTGTTATTAGTCAAAACTCCTAAACTGCATTGGGCCAGACTGCATCTTTACCAAGTTACCTACAAACTTCCTTAAAGAACAGCCCCATAAAAATCAATAATCCTGCTTATGAAGGAAGATGCTATTCAACGTAAAAAGGAGCCAAATAGTATTGCAATATTTCTATCAGTGCACTATTGCAATTCCCTCCCACCTATGGGATGTCAAATGAAGTTTAAGAACAGACAAGTTTTCAGATAACTGAGACCTATGAAGTTAGTGATAGCTGCTCTGGAGCAATTCACTGAAAACTTTCTGTTACTGATTCTAAAAATGAATCAAAATTCACAGTGGTATTGAAAGATAGAACAATTTATCTCACTTTGCTTACTTGGTAGTAGGCAATTTCTCTTGCAATTGTCTTTTAAAAAAATGTATTCAATTAGCTACTTGGAACATTTGCTGTAAACTGATACACAGGTTTTATATTCTACAAGAACAAACATCTATGAAAAGCTCAGATTTTCTCCTATTTCGCTAAATACATAGAGAACATCTCTATTATGAGTTACACAAACAGCCACGTTTAAAAAGGAATGATGAACAGCTTGATACATAAAACTTTAATCAAAAACCAGAAGCTGTAGATTTACACTGGTGTAAATGAACCTCATCAGTCATTCTCAGAATTGTTTAGATCACTTAGCTATAGAGTAAGATCACACTATTCTGCATGAATGAACAGCAGAATAATTGAGGTCTTTGTGGCTGTTTACACTGTATTTACAGTTGTTTTGCATGACTAGAGCAGTAGAAAACAACCGGTGCATGCCAGTTAATCTGGCTCATTTATTTCGTTTATTTTGACCATGTAATTTGTTTCACAACATTTGTGCTTTAACATCATAC
>JAVHNF010066682.1:68755-83911 GCA_034783455.1 Micropsitta finschii | reverse complement strand
GAGGCAGCATGGGCAGATCAACCACCATTTCCTAAACATCCTCCTCTCACAGCCTTCCCTACAGCTCTCCAGTATAGACTCTTCTTTGTTGGACACACCTGAAGAGTCTGAGCTGGTTAAGAATTTCATGAGGCGCAGTCACTTCTCAGGTAACAGATAACATCAAGTCTGGATGTTTCACTAAACCAATGAGGTTTCTGTGGCCCTCAACAGCATTCATTTGAAGAGAGCTATTTTCCTGCCCAGGTTATCCCAGTCTCCCCAGTGTTTCAAAAGCTCCACAGCTCTGGGGCACTAAAACAAAATCTGAAAATATAATATTTCTTCCCAGTGAGAAGGTGCAGAATCCAGAGCCACTCCTACTGCTCTTAGCTTTAAACGTATGCTTGCCACATCTGCAAAATAGGCTTAATATATACAAAATGACTCAAACTTTTTTCTGGCTTGTAAACTTTCAAATCGGGCACTGAAACTGAACTGTTCATTCTGAACAGTGGAAGAGTTACAGCCTAAAGAATGTTTTTCACTTCAGAGTTCACTGTAATTTTTAGTGTCTGAATCCACTCAAAGCCCTTATCTGGCCACATACACCTGGATGATGGATGCTTCTCATTACTGCCTGGCCAGCCTATCTCCCTGGGAGACCAGGAATCCCTAGAGGATGGGCTCTTATTAGTGGTTCATTTCCCAGGGGTGTTTTAAAAATCCATGATTTGTATTCCCAAGCTACAACAGACTGGGGGATGCTACTGCAATGAAGAACAAAGGGAAAGCTCATTTTTGCTCTCTCTCTGCTGAGATTTTGCAGAGTTGGGTAATTTTATACTGGCACGACACAAAAATAATTGTCCTGGAATGATTAAAGACAGAAGAGATTTTTATTAAGTATGGCTTTATTTGAGTAACATAAATTACTGTATTTATGATTAGGAGAAATGAATTCTACACTTTCATAAGAATTTTAAGGTGAATGCCATGTTTATCGAATTAGCTGGTTTAAACTGGGAAGGACATCAATTTAAATGATAATGCTACCTACTATTTAAAAATCAATCTCTAGAAACTGCTGGAAATGCTTTTCCTTTGAGATTATATACATGATAAACTGGAGTTTGCTGGGGACTCCAGCACTGTGTGTGCATTAAACCTCTTGGGCACCTGAGAGGCCCATCTCCATGGGCAGCTCTCCATGTGTGACACTCAGCTCCAAGTTACCAGCTTTACTTTATGCTGTGGTTGGTTTGGACTGACAAGGAGAGGTGCTGAGCACAAGTTAACAGAACGCTGCAGTAACCAAGTCCCAATGCTTGGAGTCAATCCAAAATCCAAATTCTCTTCAGCTATGCAAAGAATGCTGTATATTTTTTCAGTTTGTCAAGATTTATTTCCCTCAATGAGAAACAATTGCACAAACAAATAATTACTAAATTTTGATTAAAGTGCATTTTTTCAGAGTGAAAGCATTTTTTCCCTTGGCATTTCTGTTGCCATATTTGCCAAGGTTTCTGTTCTTTCCTGTTTTCAAGAGCAACCTCTCCTGTAATAAACTTAGATGAAGGGGCAGGGAAGCTATCCATTAAACAGCTAGGATTTTGTGGCAGTAGAAAAGCATGCTTCAAAAGCCAGTGCTGAAGAAATTCCATTAAACTTCCGATGGCGGGACCAAGGGATAGGAAGAATCAATGCTCTATCATGAGCATAAAGAGGCAAGCAGTGATGTTCCACAGACTGCAAAGCCTCAGGATTCCTTCTGCTCATAATTGCTAAACACACAATAAAACAGAAGTCAGGCACATTTATTTAGTGGGTGAGTGTAATGCCCTGATTGCACTGCTATTTGTGCGGTCTTCACAGACATTCAGGGGATGGCTGATTTATTTGTGAACATGAGGGCAACTCAACTTCAGTGTGACTACTGCTCATTGGACAAAAATCTATGTCCTCTAAGGAGGAGATTCCTTTCTCAGCATCTGCTGTTGATTTCAGATCATTTACTTTTCAAGATGGGACTGTACTGCGACAGGGGCTGACTGATGCACTTCAGAACTACAATAACAGTAATACTGAAATTATTCCTGTTGCAAATATTTCACTTATCAAAGCATGGAAGCACCAATCACTGATTACAATTAATCACTAGTAAGTAGTCCATGTGCAAGGTTTGCTCATTTGTCCTCTCTTTAGCGAATACTATTAAATGATTATTACATTAACAGAAAAGAATAAAGAACCTTTAAATCCCTCACTTCACAGCTACTATATCGTCACTGAGTTTTGACATTTCAACCAAAGTGCCTTGAAGACAGAAAAAAGACATACGAGTCTATCTGTCTCCTCAAGCTCTTGTCTTGATAAGGTGGAAAATTACAAATACCTGAAAAAAGGCAGTTTCACCAACTTACACAAAACTGATTTTGGAGTGCTTTGCAAATCACAATTAAGAAGCCCCACAAATTGTAACTGCTTCCCTTTATCCTTGTGGAGAGTTGTTGGATAATCATATTAACCTGACACTCCAATCTCTGGCACTGGATGCAGAGAGGAATAATTTGGAGAGATCATGGTGTGTTAAATATTACTTCTGGCCATTGGTATCCTGGGAGACAAGACAACATGAAGCAGTGAAGTTTGTGTGAACCACAGGGAACACTCGCCCATTGAATGGACCTCTGGATCTATTCCAACAGTTTTACTTTTCTAGTTTCTGACCCAAGTTTTTATCCTGCTCCTAAATTCTGCCAGTGTTCAAAGGGAGGAAAATGTGGGCCTGGAGACACTGGCAGTAAATGGGGATCTCAGAACAGAGTTTGTACCTATCCGACTACCAAATTCAACTAGTGTTAAAATAGTCCCAGTGTAGTAAGGAACTTGATGACATTCAGTGAGGTGGGAATCTGGAGATACCAGTATTGTTGCAAAAGTGTTAACATAAAGAACAGTATTGTTGGAAAATGGTTTTCATAAACAAAGTAAAGCTGATACCTGATCCAAGTATCTATCTATATTATTCATACCACTAAGACAATGATGGCCTGAAATATCTGTGTGATTACCAGTCTTTTAACTTGCATCTGACTCTACTTCACATGTAACGGTGTTTAAATGTGATGGCAGACCTCTCCCAAGACAGCAGTACCCACTTCTTTCTCTTCTACCATCTCAACACTGTGGTGCCTGCTAGGACGACATCTCCAGCTCCCAGCTCACTTCCAGGCTCTCTCAAGGCATTCGTGATAACAGAAAGGGTTTGGGCTGTGAACTGGATGAAGTGGTCATATCTCTGAGTCTCCTCTTTTTTTGAGACCTAGCAGAAATGGGCAAGAACTTAAAAGCATTTGTATGTTTGTGTGCAAGCTGTAAATCCAAAGCTCCCAGGCAATGCATGGTTACATGCTATAGAAGGGAGCCTGCAACCTACAAATTTTCCCTGCTACTAGGATAAGCTATGTAGTCTGCCTACGTAGGAAAGTCAAAGCTACAGAAGCCAGAGCTCTACAGTAATGTAGCTCAAGAACTGCTATTTATACAGTGAAGAAAAATCTACCTACAGGTGCAATTCCCTGTTTTAATTAGATTCTATCATAATTTTCCTTCTCATTCTCCTCTAATATAAACCACCACCATTTTCACAGAAACATCAAGGTTTACTTAACATATTTCTTACCAGAAGACTCTTTCCCAGGATGTTTTCCACGAGCTTGAAGTCATTACGTAATTGTTTGCTTTTGGAACTGGTGCCTTCCATCTCCTCATCAGCATAAAAGCGGAAATATAGGGATTCATCCTTAAATTCACTTTTCTCCAGGACTGGAAATAACATATATGAAATACATACATGCATTTACACGACAAAGAGAGAAACAAAAAAGTAGTTAAAGGAAGTCATAAATATTTCCCCAGTCTTTATAGAACAAAGACCAAATGCATCCCTAGCCATCTATCCAGCTCTGTATTTCTAAGTTACTACTGCGTTTCAGGGGTGTACTTTTCTTCACAGTGCAGAGGAGCTCAGGATACAATGTCTGACCTCCACAGCACATAGAATGCATATAAAATGCAAAAAATCCTCTTGGATGAAAGATGCTACTCAAAACCTTATGCTCCTTTTCCATGTCAAAATGAATATGGTAAAACTATAAACGGAGCAAAGAAGGGTAAAATGGCTGTTTAAAGGTGAGATGGCTAAATAGACAGAGGCTTTTCAACCTAAAAAGGACTCGAGAAGCAAACAAGAACTACAAAATTCTGAAGGTGTGACAAAGTTCTTTACCACTGGATGTTTTATTGGACAAGCTATGTTTTACTGTTAGGACTTCGTATGTGTTATTTGATATTGATACAGATGTGGTTTGTTCACTTCCCCAGTTTAGCAGCAACATCACTGAGGATGTATAATGTCAATTTGGCACTTCAGATTTGGAAGCTTCAGAGATTCAGCACTGAGGATTGTACTTGTGGTCCAAGTGGAAAGAAACAGGTGATTTTACTTTGTACATGATGTTTCTTTGTGATATTTCAGGACAATACTTGGCTTGTGCATTGGCCTGATGGCTCTGAAATAGATGCAGTGAAAAAGCATACTTCTTCTAGCTTGTCTAATCACTTCAGGGTTCATCATAAAGATTAGCAAAGGCATTCACTCAGGAAGAAAGTAAGTTTAGACATTTTGTGTAAGCTCTAAGACTGCTTTTTAGAAGGACCTGCTGGGATGCCTGCAGTTGTGTACATATCAGCATGTATGGCACAGCCTATAGAAATGGGATTTTCAGACAGTCAGCTAATCTGACTGAAGTAAAAGCTCCTTTAACTGGCTGTGGGAAGTAATATTGATGCATTACCATGGTGCATGAAGCCATTATTGCAGAGTCCAACACCCAGTGCGACAGCTTCCTCCCGAGTCTGACAGTCTCCCTAGAAACAAGAGGATAAATATTACACCTCAGAATGACTTCCTAAGCAAAATTATTCCCCTTCCCCACCGCATAGCTTGTGTCTCTGAAATTAGCAGGATGCTCCTTGTAGGGAACAGCAGCAAGAAACTGAAAGAGCTACCCTGTTGCCCAAATCTCATTCATTTCTATATATAGCATCTCTAGCCTCCTACAGGAACTAGAAGGACAAAGACCAGGATTCTGGAAAGCAGTTGTTTAACCCACAATGGGACATAAAGTTATCTCAATTTAAAGACTTCTTATTTGCAGCAGTCATAGTGTTGCACTTTAGGACCCATTTGCCACAGACAATAAAACTCATTCTTAGGGTGAGAAGTTGGGAGATCTTATCTGTACTCAACCAAAGGGAGAAAAACCTGAGTAAACCCAGGGTATGTGAACTCCAAAGGTCAGGCTGGTTAAAGCTGCAGTGGCATTCTTTTCTTGCACAGCAGACCCAAGAACAAAGGCTTGTTTCCCACTATCTGAAGCCCTGACTGCAGTATTGCAAAACAGGTACCAAAGGTGACTTCCAAATTTACAAGTTTCCCTGAAACTGCAGCATGAAGTTTTTCATCTACAACTCAGGTAAACAGAAGAAACACCTAGTTTTATCTATGTATCTGCCAATTTGCAACCAGTGATGACTTTATAAACATGCTGGTTGCACTTTATAGGCAGAGATAAAAGTTCTAAATAGTGCTGGTAAAAATCAGCAGGTACTATGGGTGCTATCCAGATGGAAAACACTGTTAACACTGGTCATTTGATGCAGGTTTACCTGCTTCTCAGTCCTCGGATGGGCACAGGAGAACCTGCAATGTGCTATCTCATTAAGAGCAGTAGGTCAGCTCATTCCAGCAGGCAGGGGACCTGCTGCTTTGGCAGAGGAGCAATTTCAGCATAATACTTTCAGTTCTACTAAATCAGAAGCTCTGTCCTACACAAGGATCACACCTTGTCACAAGTATCACACCTTGTCACAAGTATCACACCTTCCTTTTCTCCCTCCACCTGGAGAACTAGATCCCTGAAGCTCTAGCAGAACTGCAGTGCACTGACACTGTTTTACACAAAGCAGCTTGCAGACTGGCAGCCCTCTGATCTTGCCATTAGAACACCACTCCCACTTCAGGTCCTACTAAGGAGATCAGTAGCTGTTTGACAGGCAAATAGTGGCAAAGAACATTGCTATGGTGTAAAGATACTATTTAAATACAGGATAAAATAGGGTCGGCTCTTGCCAATCAGTAGCACTACTGGCTCTTCTTGAGGAGAGTTTCTGAGAGGTATGACATTTACAAATTAAGAACTAAATACTGTTGACTTGGTAGGACAAAAAAACCAAGGCAGCTCTGGAAGAAATGCATGATTAGATGACCGCACAAAGACAGCCAAGGAAAGGGCTTTAATAAACCTTAAGTTTAAACTTTTACTATAAACTAATTTCAAGTCTTTGTAAGTCCTCCTTTGCAACATTCACTTTCAGTTACTTTATGGGATAAAAGAGTAGTTTATTTTATAGAGGCTGGGATTTAAAAATCTCATTTATTCTTTCAACTGTAAATAAACTGGAAGAGAAATGCCTCCTAATGTTACTCTCTTAGGTTTTAGGAATTTACTTTTTTTTTTTTTTTTTTTAATTGGCAAAAGAATCTTTGTGTAGGAAGGCTCTAAACCAGACTTTATTTGGCTGCTCTTGATGATGTTAACTTGGCCTTAAAACATTCCCCTAGCAAAACAACATTCTCTAATTATAAAATACAACTTAAAATAGAACATTTCAGCTCACCCGTATGTCTAAATGTTATGTGGCAATTTGTCCAAATACAATGAAACCAGTAAAAAAAAAAAAATCTTAAGAAGAAAGAACCACTTACAATCAATAATCTTGACAGAATGCATCTCGTAACTTTTCCATACAGAAATGGAATGTGAAACTAAGTATACTTGTTTTGACAAGGTAATTCAGGTTTATTCAAATACAGTCACTGAATTTGAGTCAGTAGAAGTTTATAGTTTACAGTCAGTACCATAGTCCAGAGCATACTATTATTATTACTAATACTACAGCAACCATTACTATTGTTATTATTGTTGTCTAGTTCTGGTAATTATATGATATCTAAAGCCCTAATCATGGTCCATGGTTGATTATTTTGAGATGTATAAGCCCAGCAATTAAGATGATCGCTGACCTAGATTGTTTACAACCCACATGTAGGAGAAAAGAAAGCAGATGAACACAGATAAGAACAGCAACCAAAACACACTGTAATATTTTGCTGACATCATGGAAAAGGAGTTTTAAGATTATGAAGTGCTCCTTCCCACTTGGAAGGAAGCCTAAGGTAATGCAATGCACAGAGGTGCAATACAGACAGCAATAGAAAAAACAAGTGGATGGAAGGATGGATGAATGGAAAGAGATGAGACACCCACTAGAGCAAAAGTCCTAAAGAATATTACCAACAGGTTTCTACAGTGCATTTGTCCCTTTACTTCCATTCTACCTTTCATAACATTGCCATTTTAAGTTTCTTAGACTGAGAACTGGGGATTCAACTGGTAATGTTTTATGACAGTTCACTTCTGGAGGTCTGGGTATAAATCCTCAACCAGATGACAAAAGTATTTGGCTTGTGGCAGTACAGTCTTTTAGTGCACTCAGCAGCACCTAAGATTCTGTGAAGTACCAGAGCTCTGACATTTGTGAAATCTCTGTTATTCTTTGTTCTCAGCCTACTGGCAGTGAGAGAAAGATTAGCTTATAAAATGAGTTTGAGAGGGTCCAGAATCAATGACAGAATGAAGCCCTTTCCCCATAAGGATTACATCTAAATGCATATAGGTATTATAATATATTTCACAGACATTTTCAGTCTAAATCTATGGATATATGTATCAGATATTTCTCCTTTTTTCCTTGTTATGTTCAAAGGGTCACTGAAGTATTGCCTGTGGAGAACTCTAATATAGCACTGTTTTCCAAGATTTGACTTTGAGCCATCTCCAGTCAGCACTTATGCTCTTATGTGCTTCCTTCTATCATCATATTTAATGCTTATTTTAGTGTCTCATACACAACTGGCCTAAGACATACTATAGAGGTAACTGCAGTAGGATTCAGCTGTTGTTAAGAGCTATAAACGATAAAAAAACATCAATCAAATTCGGTATTAATTCTCAAAGTCATTAGGAAATCACTTGACCTTCCTCTCTCACATGCAAAACTCCCTTGTAGTGAATAATCTGTGCTAGCATATCAAAGGGTACTTACTAATAAACCCAACAGTCAGAGATGCTCAGCTCCTGCAGACCCCCTGCTATCCAAAGAGCCACAAATGCACTGTATGTTTCATTACAGAGCTCCTAATGCCTATCCAGCCCCAGACTTTAAGTGAATAGAATACACAAGGGATAATAACATATCACATTTGAATACAGCTGTTCAAACATACACATGATTAAGCTTCACTGAGGACCCAATTCATCTCTTGTCAGAAGTACAATAACGAACAACTTCCAGGTAGGAAGATCAAGGTACAAAATACTACTGACACCATTTATTCGACTATAACATGGTTCTTGTCTTTTGCTCTGTTCAGTTTATGGCTATTTGTAAAAGTTCAAGGAAATGAAAAGTTTTTCTTATTAGGGAGGGCTCTCAGTGACATTTATAGTTTAAACTGCAAACAGAAATGAAGAGGAAGGAAAAAGTGGAGGGAAATGAGCTACCTTTTTTCCTGACCAAGAGCTGATGTTATACTTTGCTATCCGAGTCTTGCTACAGCCTACAGCTCTATAATTAAGGATTATATTGGCCAAATTAGCCTGATTACATCTCTCTTCTTTGGCCAAAGCAAATTTCTCCCTTTCCCCTTCCCCCTCAGCTTTCCATGAAGAAGACTAAGTTATATTACATGTAACTGATGTGACAACCTTAATACTAATATCTTTGCTCTCGTTTATGCTCTTAACAGGAAAACAATTGACTACTCCATTCTCATTCAGTTATTTGGCACAGAGCAACCTTAAATCATATCAATCTTCTTAATGTAGGGGGATGTCAAATGCAATTTTAGGAAACAAATCTGAAAGACAACATCCCTTGTTGTGAGAGGCCTGATTCTCATTCAAACCACTCTCCCTTTATGTCATTTTGGCAGTACAGAACTCAGTGTGACTGTGAATCAGAGCATCCACGTGTAAGACAAAACCAGAACCTGCACCTGACCAATGGTGATCAACATGGCACACTCTCCCTTTAGACTGCTTTAAACTATCAAAGCTGAATTTTTCATTTCCCAAGCTAGAGGCTCTTCTTTGCAATGACAAGGTAAATGTGGAGCAACTACAATTTCCAAAGACAACAGTGCAGTTGTTAGTGTGAAACTCTAGATTCATTTTTCATTAAGATCGTACCATACCTATACTGCATTAAATGAGATCAACATTGCTTTAAACGTCTTCCAAAAATCACAAGAAGTAGGAAAGATCCCCAAGAACAGCCAGTTCACCACTCCTAAGGCTAACAAAGAACTTTCTTCCTTTTTACGCTGGCAAACACCAAGTTTTCACCAAATGAACAATAACAGAAAGCATAAGTCCAAAGAATCAGGTTATGTTTACTTTTGTTGTAATATTCTCTAGATAAATACGTTTTATTTACTTTTAAATAGAACTGATGAATTAAGCTCCTTGTCAAAGACAGCAGTGTCCTAACATTTTCTTACCTGTGCAATAAGCCAATCCACTAGTTTACTTGCAGGGATTACAGATTTGTAGGTCTTTAGGTGGTAGTCACGGTCTCTAAGAAAGAGAATTCAGGGAAAATCAGGACAAAAAGGTAAACATTTCTTTTACACTCTAAGCCTCCACATTCTGTTGTAACCTGCTACCATTAAGTTAAGGAACGAAGAATTGCAGATGGGGAAAAAATGAGACTCCCAGCCACATATTAATGAATAAGAAGCAAATATCCTTTACCTCTAGAATAAAAGCCCAGCATTTAAACTTTTCTAGCAACTTGAATGAGGAATATATTTCAGATCAATACAGAGCAGTGTTATTTCAAAATCCTCTAGATGTTGTTTCAAGCCATCTTCAGGGAGTTCATACTCCTGTCAGAGTCAACCAGGACATGATTTTCACAGATGTACTGAACCGCTGCTTAAACTCAGGTCAGAATATTGCCACCACTGGCTCTGCTGAAATTCATGTACTTCTACCTGAAAGTCATCTTCTAGTTTCTACCCTACATCCTTTTGTGTCCTGCTTACACTTACTGGCTCAATGCCAGCCTCATTTGTAAGCTTAAACAGTTCTTCTCTAGTGTTTACCCATCAATATATTCATAGACAGTAACCCTATATATTCTCTCTGGTCCCCTTTTTGTTGGGCTCACTGAATTAAGCACCCTTCAGCCTAGTGTGTCAAATAGAGATTCTCCTGATTTTCACCTGTTCTCGTTTTACTTCCTTTAGCAAAATATCAGAGAGGCCAGACGTAGAATACAGTGTGCTTTTCTGGCATTACATAATTTCAGCCATTGTAAATAAAACATGCTATATTCATGCCTTGTAACACAACTTGCACCACCTTATACAATGCCCTTGTAGAGAGCAGCACTGTTCCTGAAATAAGGAAAAGAAACCCTACTGTAACTTGCTGCCGTTTGCTGTTCTCGTCCATTCCTCTTCTCAGAGCCATGGAGATAATTGATGGTTTTAGCCTTTCATAAAATACTTGTAAAGAATTTTTTGATACAAATATAAGAGAACTGTGTGGCTCCGGACATTGGGCTCTAGCATCTTTCACCTCCAGGTCACTGGATTTAATCCAGGCTCATGAGAGAATGAAAAGCTCTTTCCACTTTAAGGCTGTTTACTGGCTCATGTGAAACAAGTTTAGTGGTCTTGATCCAGTTCCTAGTTCCAAATCACAAAAGCCATTACCACAATTAATTTGCATTAATTGGTTCCCTCTTGTTGAGAGTCTCAGTAGCGAGGCCAAATGCTGAATGCACCATGAAGAATTAATTCCTCTCTCACCCTTGGAGGTGGTCCTTCTATTTCAAGCTTGAAGTCCACTGGCATGGCTGTGGAAAGAAGCTTTCACAGCCTCTGTGATTGTTTTACAGTCCGGATGTATCCATACAGCAGCTCAAGGAAGAGTTCATTCTTCAGTTCTGTCAAATCAACCTCTTTCATTAGCAGCACACTACTTGGTATTTCCTTCTTTCTAAATCTCTAACATCAAACCACCACCTAAAATTCATCCTACTCATGTCGTTTACAAATCACCTACAGATACAAATATGTTGTGAGTGGCTTTTGTAAAAACCAGCACCAGAGATGCCTGTTTGCAGAATGCAGGGTGTGAGAAATTAGAAAGGGAAGCAAGAGTTTCAGAACTTGGAAAAAACAAAACAGAAAACCCATGACAGCATTTCCAGAAATCTGTGTCCTCAGAACAAAAGCTTTCCCCATAGTGCTTACACACATTTTTTGACTTCTCTTCCAGTAATGTGCTAAACCCAGCACAACACTGTGGGAGTTTTCTGCACAATTTTTCCCTCTCACACTCTTATCTTTAGAAAATGTGCTTTGAAATGTCAGAACAATAAAGGAAAAGCATTAAAATACTGAGTATTAATGAGAAGGGGGTTCCAGATTGTGAGAAGCAACTCCCAACATTTTCATAGAGATGCTGATATAGGGCTAAAGTTCTGAATAAGCTGGCATCAGGATCTTGGTCCAAGGCCCAGTCTTTCAGTGCTTGTAGCTAAATGCTTTGCAGGATAAATGTTTCAACATTAGTTCACTGACCTTTTCCCCCCATTTCAATCTAGCCTGAGCAAGAGCAGAGCATGGATCCTAGGTCATCCAGGACCACGAGCTACAGGTGAACAGTCAACTATAGATGTGGGAACCACCAAAACTTTGGCAGAACCTTGCTGCCTCACAGGAACTAGAGGAATATAATACTCTTCACAGGGTCTGGCCCATCTATGCTTGGAAGTATTGTCCATCACATGTGTAAGTGGGAGCAAGTTCTTCCATCCTCACAACTTCACTGAAGTAGGCCAGAGACATCCAGAACCTTCTTAGCATCAAAGATTTTTCAAAATGTTTTACTTTTTCTGTACCAATCCCCAAAGTAGCTTTATTTCCTGTGGGATCTTTTCTCTTGTCCTCAAAGTACATCAGTATCAGAGTTTACTTAACGAACACTATACAGACAAAGGCTGTGTGGAAACTCCCATGTTTCCAGGGAAGACAACTAAAAGCAAAAGTACATCCCAAGGCTGCCCACAAAATAACTGAATTTTGAGCTTTATGATTCCTCCAGATCCTCTTGGCCCATACACCTGCTACTCCAAGCAGGTCTGCTGATTTACCAGATGGAAGGTTGCACCAGAAAAATCAGCCTCATCAACCTTGTTTAGCAAGATTGCAGAGATCAGCAGTCCAAAGATGATGGATCTAAAGGCACAGCAGAAAGTGTAAGCTTGGAACAAGTAACTTGGCTAAAAGTTAGCTCTTCAGGCTAACATTAGGCTTGTCAGAGGCAAAAAGACATGTCAGGAAGATATGAAAGGATGACAGCTTAGGAGATTCAGTTTTCTCACAGGGAGATAAAAGGAAGGGTGAGTAGGAAAGAGAACAGCGGGAAGAAGAGCCTAAAAGTACCGAGTACGTTAAGTCGATCCAGCGGGATCCTCAAACTTCTGAAAGTCTGCTATTTTTCATTGGTCGTACACAGTTTAGGTTCATGCTGTCACTAACAAAGATTAATCCTGATATGAGAAGATTCTCCAGCTGGTATTCTATTACAAAAATAGCACACTGATAAAACACCACAGGACAGGCCTATGGCAGTTACTTCATCCTTGTGGATTCCCTAAAGCATAAGACTACAACCCTTTCAGTTTGTGGGTAACCTGAAGGCAGGAAAATTTTTTTGAGCTTCACTTACCATTATTCCTACTCTGCATGTGAATTGCCATCTCAAGGGGTGAGTTGTGTATGTGCAAATACACACATGTATATGCATAACCATTATGCCTACCAAGGGCTGCATCATGCTTTCCTGCTCTCTCCATATCCTTCAGGCTAACTGAAATCTCTACTATTATAGGACAGCTATTCTGGGGAAGAAAAGAGAGATCTAATTAGGCAAATTTATAACTGATGAACTGTAACTATTTTTGCAGCTCCTTTTAGCATGACAATGCTCAGTGAAACAATCAAAATCAGGGACAAGAGGTCAGTTTTGTTGAATTTGGGACTCCAGCCATGCCCACCAGAGGTTTTTTTTTTAATCTCATCAGTTTTTTGTGTGTAAAATTTAAGTTCTTTTAAGTGAAAATGCCTAATTTTCAATCATAAACAGCTGAATAGAAAACACAAGATGGTTTAGGATAGTTTCCATTATAGGTCAGAAATGTTCATCTGATGTCACAATAAGGCAACAACATTTGAAATCACCTCCTGGGATCTGGGAGGACAGTTAACTAGTGCTGCAGATTATATCAGTCTTTAGCATTTATTTTTATAGCCAAATTCTGAATATTCCACCCAGAATTTTCAGGAGTTTTCAAAATTACAGCTTCAGGTTTTATTTCACTTGAGAATGGTTTTTGTTTGTTTAGGGTGCCTTGAATAACACTGGAATCTGTTTACATCACTTTAGCATCTGTTTACATTTTCTATAACCCAAATAATACAGCAGCTACAATCACACCACACAATCTGCCCTGAATCAGTAGTCACTTACTAATCTCACCCACTTTAACTCACAGAAAATACCAGAGAAAACAAATAACCTACTGCCATGCTAACAGCTCTCATGAACTGACAGAGGAAGCAAATGTCAGGAAGACTATTAACACCATCCTTTCACTCTCCCAGAACCCAGTTCCAACATTTTCTAGCAGAAGTACAACTACAGATCTAAACTGTGTAGACAGAAGGGTAGTAAAAGAGCCAAGAAAATCCAGAAACGTATTGTTTATAGTAAGACTGAAGAAAGATTTTAATAATGACATGGTGTCCTTTTAGCAAAGCCTGGTAACATACACAAAAGGATCATGAAGGTGAACTTACTTTACCACTGGAGTATATAGGCAGTGTAGTCGGCAGTAGAGCCTCACACCCTGAAGAAGGAAAGATGTATGGTATTACCAGTTTTTAACTTTTCAAACAAACACTGACTAGCTACAGCTAGCAAAACCTGGACACTGATGTCTCTACTCAGCTGGAATTATCTATTGATTAACTGTTTTTCAAAACAGTGCCCTTATCTTCTGTCAAACATTCTTTCTTTTTTCCTGCCTCCAGAAGCCAAAAAAAAAGAATCTGTTTTTATCTCTAATCACCTCCAACATTTTTCCATTAATCCCTCCTCACAATTAACCCATGAACTAATGTCCAGAAGAAGAAATCCAATTTATTAAAAGGTATGTGGATAGATACGGGATCAACAGAACTCATTTGACATACAATTATCAGGAACAGCAGTTACATATTGATCTCTTCTATCTGCCTGAACCATAATGCCCAGATTATCAGCAGACATGCTGTATTATAGCCTACTGCTTTCTTTTAAGACCTTTTCTTACTATATTAGGATTGTAATCAGCAGTCTCATGTGCAATCATGACTGTATTATTGCTAAGCTCTGCTTCCTCTCCCTAGAGTAAATGTCTCCTATGGCATTACCATGGATAGCTTGATACAACAAAGATTAACAGCATTAGGGATCTCCTATATGACAGGACATTGACATTCAAAGGTGGAGCAAACTCTTCTGATACAAATCACAAGGTTCCAAATAAGAATGATAATACAAACCTTGGACATGATGTCTTCTAACTCACTTCTTGGCTTGTATGTTCCATCATCATAGCGAAATCTGTACATCACCTGCTCATTCTTAAACTGGTGCTTATCTGAAACTAACACACCAGCATCATAATTAAAATAAGTCTCTTCTCCCCTGCCATGTTCTGCATAGGCCAGTTTGTACATCTGCACCCAAGGATTTGCTGGTATCTATAATTTTCTAAAGACACAACACAGTCCTCTCCTAGTTAAACAGCAAATGCCTCAATTTCAACATTCAGGTGAGTTTAGCTGCAAAATGCACATTGAAGGAATATGTTATATAGGTCTTAAGTCACCAGTGGTCTACATTTCTGTAAAATCTCTTGGCAACCAAT
>JAVHNF010066682.1:29025-54511 GCA_034783455.1 Micropsitta finschii | reverse complement strand
CTACAATAAATCTTCCCTTATGAACTCCAGACACAACCACTTGTTCTTTTGACTCATTACTATCTCCAGGAGAAATCACCGTGTCTCCAAATCATGACCCCAAAGGCCTACTAGTACATACACGAATAGGAATAGAAACCAACTGACCATACAACATAAAAGCATGCTCCTCATGGGGTTTGCCCATGAAGAAATGAAACTTTCATAGCACCTCAACATCGAATACTTAATTTTCCAAAAGATACTCAAAACCAGCAGAAGAAATGAGCACAGCAACATTGGAGCCAACATGCTACTGACACTGAGTAAAATTATCTGCCCTATTCTGTGCAGGAAGTAAAGCAAATGATTGCAACGGTTGCTTCTCACCTTCAAATCTAAGAATCTTTATTTTTCCATTGCCCCATCACTATGGTATCTAAACACTTGATGCGCTTCCTGTTTGCTGTTGACCTCGCTACTTCTCATTTATACCAATATGAGAGGTTTTTCAATGGTAAGAAAGAGAGTAAGAAGATTTATTTGATGTTTTCAGTGACAAAATAGAATTTCTCACCTTTCTAACTGGGACCAAGCTGCTGGGGCAGGGGAGAAGAAAGAATGAAAACAACATAGATGGTGAAAATGCAAATTAGAGCCCAAACAATTGATCTGCCTAAGCACTAACACATCTCTTAAAACTCCTGTGCATTTCAGACCTGGAGAATTTGGGGATACATACCAATTGTGTAAAAACCACTCACAATGACTCACAGGAAGAACTCCCCAAAGAGAAAACAAAATATAATTAACAGGAACAGCATATTAACTTGTTCTCCAGTAAGCAAGCAAAAACACTGTATATACATGTATATAAACTGTATACATGCATCCTCTACTTGTCTTCACCCTTTTTTTTTTTTTAGTTAATCTTTGTTTCCCAGAAGGTTTAACCAGAATCAAACTGATCTGTCTGAGGTTAATCCATAATATACATCTACAAGGATTCTGTGCATTCCAGAAGAATGAATATGAGCAGAGTTCATTTTGCTGAACAGACCTCTGATAAGCTGCAGGCCTTCAGTAGCTTCCCAGATTTGGCCTTTAACATGTCCCCTCATTATAATCACAGAAAAAGTCTGACAGAATGATGCTAGGATACACTCAGCGTATGACAGTGATAGTGGCAGTTGTATTAGAGAGGGAGATGCAGATTGGTGGGTGGACATGTTGAAGAAAATATGTTGAACTGAGGAATTTGCTCTAAAAATCAACTCCTGCCCTTACTATAGCTACAGATGACTCTCAACAACAGGAAGAGACTCTGCAGAAGCAAAAAGATGTCACATTGTTCTTTGTGCTGGAAATACTGAGGGTGGCACTGATGGCAGTAGGATGAAGATCAGACCAGGGATGTCCATTGGGACAGCTGGAAGGAAGTGCAAACTGCTGGTCTGGTTAAACAGAAAAATTAGACATGGTGAAGCCTGTTCCAAATTACATGAACAAATTAACACCAAACTTCATGCTGGGCTTCTTGAAACCCTTCCTCAGATTCAGGCTACATCCCTTGCAAACATAAAATACTTGTTCATAAGTAAGCTGAGCTTCACTTAATTTTGACAATTTAGATGCCTTGGATTAAAACTGCTGGAAGCTGTAGGGATTGTCGAATAAGTATGTCAAATTTATTGTCAAATAATATATATATGGTTATATGCATATACAAACATAGATATATACATATATATATATAACCATATATACAGGGCACCAGCGTTTCAAAACCCATATCCATGCTAACAGAAAAGAGAAATTTTTTATTTCATAGGAGGAATTGCTATTAGATAAACTAAAAATAGGCATACATTTATCTTACAGATTTCTTCCCACAGCCCACTCTGTGCTTACAGCACTTCATTCTTGAGCTAATAATTCAATTCAGCAATTGCAGCTTTCCGTAGATAAAAGTTAGGAGCCCTTCTCATTGGGAATAAACTGCAAAATACATTTGAAAGAACTAAAACCAGTTGTTTACAAACACAGCACTTTGCTATACTGTCATCATTTATAACACCCCTAGTACTGTGAAGATGGGAAACTGTCAATGAGTTCAAACCTCTCTACATTTTCAGAATTAAAAACTACCATTGCGTTGAGTATTGGTCTGTCTCTGCGATACATAAAGCTCCTTTTCCTCCTTGTAATATGTTATTAGAGTAATTTAGAAATGTTCCACAGCTTACTGGGAGGGAAAACACTTAACTCTTAGAAAACCACCCCAAAATATCAGTAAGTTTGGATACCGCTTCATTTACGGCATCATGGACACCTTAACAGCCATGCTTCAGGCTCCAGAGCTAAAACCATGCCTCTTGCCCAGATGACCCATGAGCGCATTGAACCTGAAATGTTTTAATTACTTCTAGAAGTCTTGCTATATAGAACATTACATGACTTTGTTTGCTGAGCTTGCTATCCAAAAATTACACAGCTGGATATCTGGGTTGTTCTCATGTCTTTAGCTGAACGCCAAGAACATCCTTCAGGGAAAAAATGAGCGAGGTTTAAAACATACACGAAAGATAAAAAACAACCCAAAAGAGAGTCATGGAGAGCACCAAAGCATTCGAACATGAGGAAGTTTACATGACCTCTAACAAAATGTCCTCAGCTAAGAAATCCTCAGCTGGCAGTGATCTGCCTCTAAGTCTGCATTCTAAGTATCAGTCTCGCTAAATGATGACGCTAATCTCTCCAGGAGACCATTTAACACCCTGACTCCCTATGGTGCACATCCCAGAGGTTTCCAGCTCCACTGTTTCAAGGGCCTCAACTACAGTCATCACAAGATAAGCTGCCAACACTTTCCACACCATCCTAACTTCTTAGTATCTTTTTCCAGATTTCCTCTTCCCTCCAGCTTCATTCATGTTTTCTCACTCTTATTTTTCTCCCTTCCATAGTAAATGCTTCTACCTACACAGCTCCACCTACTGATAAACGCACAGATCCACCCACTGATAAACACATCAACAGAAACACATCCATGAGTAAGTTAACTGGACCAAACACAAATATACCAGTTGCTTTCTAATCTAATACTTGCTAATCTAACCTTTATCTTTTACATAGGAAATCTGTATGAAGCTAAGTGAGATACCTTTCAAAGCTCTTGCAAAACATAAAGTCTTGTAGGAATGAAAAGAGAAACTTCTGTTATTTAGACCAGTCCTGATTTCATCTGCTAGACTTATCTGATTTTCAAATGAGACCTACCCATTTGAAATTTCAGTCCATTCTAGCTCTAACAACTTCCTTTCTTTCATAACCCATTTGTTCTGCTACAATTTAGCAGCAGCCTGCACACTCAAAATAAACATATATTCTAAACTCATCAGTGTGATGCCACCCACACCTCCAAAAGCATTTGCACATCACTAGGTAACAAAAATCCCTATACACAGTATGAGTCACTAAACTTGAGTCCATTAAAACTGTGTAGCAAACTGCCTCTGGGGAGCTTTGCAGTCCTGCATCATACCTCCCATCCTTCAATGTGGGACTGCAACTGTTCAAGGGCTTCCAGTTTCTCCATCTGTCTCTTGGTCTCGTTGATATTTGTGCAGACTGTCTTCATGGCCTGCAATGCATTCTGGACAGCTGGGTGATCAGGATGCTTGGAGGGAGTCCTCTTAGCTAATTCCTTTTAAAAAAAAAAAAGTAGAAAGAAAAGAAAACATGGTCTATAAACTGAGAAGCAGGTCACAGAAATGCGCAAGCTTGCAATACCATAGGAAAATGTCAGAACCACTGCAGAAGTGGCGAGCATGTTATTGTAGATGCTGTTCTCTGTTCTTCACCTGTGCGGGGTGGGGGGGCGTGGGGGGGGGGGAGTGGGGAGGAGAGGGGTTGGGAATGCAGGTGTGAAGTTGAGACTGAAGAAAAGAGTAGGAACTGAGGAGAAGGTGGAGTTGTTTATCCAAATGTCTTATCACTGGCAACAAATAGTGTTAAGTGTGTTTTGGCTGTGATCTAAGATCAGCTCTAAGACCACTAAGTGATTTTCCTGTCTTAATCTCGATCCACAAGCAGTTTTCATTTATTTTTTTTCTCCCTCTCTGTCCCTGTTGAACAGTGACAGTAAGAACATGGCTGGGTGGGCAGACAGCAGCCAGTCAAGGTCAACCACCACATGTGGAGAAGCACTTAAAGCTCTGTGCATGATGACTCTATCCAGAAATTGCAGGGAAATTCACTAGCCGCAGCTGTCCATATTTTTATGTACAACAACAATTTTATGAAGGAGGAAATTAATTTACAGAGAGTACATAACTTTCCCAATGGCATGTGACTTGCAGAACCAAGACTTTCTGGCACTCAGTTCAGTGTTTGAACTGGGGAGAAAGAGAGAGGCCAAGAAAACAGCAGGAATTTAACAGGGACTCTTCCCCAGATAACGTTTGGGAGATTGGGGTGCATGTTTTGACTGGAGAGATTAACATTGAGATGAATAACATCTCTGTTCTGGAAGAGTTCCTAAGAGACTCTGCTTCACCTGATTCAATGAACAACAGCCCAGTTAAACACTGCCCACAGAAAAACAGCAGTGGGAAAACTTGGCACCTGACAATATTAACCAGTTTAGCAATAGGGGTAACCACTGTCAACTCACAATTAATCATCTTTTAGACCAACAGTATTTTATAATCAGTCACAATTGAATAAAAATACATTAAAGAAACCTTTACTAAGGCTGATAATTTCATCTTGATACCTAATATGGTGTTTAAGACCCACATTTTTAGATTGCCTGGAATATTTAACTTTCTCACTATGTTCTATTTTGCTTCAACATGTTATTTAAAGACCTACATTTAAATGGCAAGCTGCTGCTGAACTGCATCATTTTGCATGAGACACCATAATGAGTCTGAGTACTGCCAGACAGCCTGCACAGCACTGTGGTCTGAACACAGCTAAACTGCTTCAATCCATAGTTCCCACAGCTAAGGGCAAAGACAGGCTGTTACAGTTGTTGTTCATCCAAGATTAAGTGATTACAATCCCCAAATGCCTGTCATGGGCTCCAACTAGGCTTACTCTGTGGTCTGATTTGTCTTTCGCTTCTCCACATCAGCACATTAACCTCAGCAAGTTTCACTTCACCACACAAAATACTGACATTAAAGATCTTCGTGCCATGCTGTCTTGCTGGGCGCTGGCATAATCCAGTTTCAAGTATGATCCCGAGTAATGCTGGGGCTCACCTTGCCCGAGTTGGTCACATAACCTGTAATACAAGCACTGCTCCTTAACTGACTTATGTCCACACACGGCCTCTAGATCAAATTAACTGGTGGGTTTTAGGCTCAAGTTACGTGGCCTGTCAGAGAATGGAGAGATGTGGGCTGAAGTTCAAGTCCTGCTGAAGCTTGCATTAACTTACAGTGACTATAATAGCTGCTAATCCAGACACTCTGAGCTACTAAATCTAGGAACTTTCTCTGTCCTAGTGTAGATTCACAGATCTGCTTTATAGAGTTCTTTAGACAGACAGCTCTTCAGCATGCGACAAGTTTGAGCATATTTAGCTGTACTTTCTACTAGTAGGAGTAACTGTAGAATAAATATACTGTGGGATGCTCAGATAACAGCAAAACTGGAAGGCACATTTGAAAGGAGGAAGCTAGAGTTAGAAGTAGTACAGATTTATTTCAACCTTAACACAGACTGAGTGCTTCCTCTGCTCCCTCCCACTGGCAAGACTTAATTCACTAGCACTAGTAAACTATCTTGAGACCCACTGTTACAGAAACTCAGAGTATTTTAATTATTTATTTATTAACAACTCCATTTTGCAGAAGCTTTTAAACTGACATCTGCATCTTGAGATTAAACCACTTGGTGACCGAGGCTCCTTTAAGTAATGCAAGAGACAGGTCTTCTGAGAATTGAAATACAGCAATGGGAGGTACTCTCATTTCCACACAGACAGACCCTGGAGACAGAAAGGCCCAAATGAATGGATGGGAATGTCGAAATTGTCCTATGAAATATAACTGCTCAGTTCTTGGCACAGATTTGGTATTTTGAGAATTTACTCATAGCTACAATTTCTCTTTTTAGAAAATTATAAATGGAAGTTGACAATGGCTCTTGTCAGATGGATGACAAAGGAGATGGGTAATGTGCTGACAGCCAGGAATCCCAGTAAGAGAGAGGAGTTAATGATCTTGGTTGATTTAGAGAGTAACACACACACAGGAAAAAGGGGCTGGCTGCTACAAATGTCAGTTGATATCACAAGTGAAATTCCCTATGGAATTTTTTACTTTTCCTGAAGATAAGGCCAAGATAGTGTTCAAGAAGAAAAGGCAGGAGAGGGATGTTGCACTCTGGTGACACTAGCCTCTGCTCCATACTTCCAAAACAGAGTGCAGGATTTTTGCTACATGACTCTCATTAAAAATCAATGAAGTTCTGCAGCTCCAGTGTCTCCCACACTGCTCTGGAAACAGATATGCATACACACTAGCCCTGTCTAAACATCCCTTTCTGAAATATCACCAAGACACAGAGAAAGAACTCTTCATCCACAGCAGGCCTCTGCTTCAATAAGCATAGCATCTTCCCCGTTCCTGGTGCCTGTAGCTCTGCCCAAGGACCTGGAGAGACAGCTGGAAAAGGGAGGAAGAGTGCTGGCTAGGGCAGTCAGCTGTTTAAGTGGCACAGTCGGAGAACTTGTCTCACCACTGTCTAGTCTGCTCTGACACTGCCATTCCCCAAAAGAGCAGAGCCTAGCACTTCAGAAACACAGGGAGCCCTGGGCACTTAATTATTTTAGTGACAGATTTATGATGTGTAAACTCTGAGAGCATTTGACAACATTTTGAAAAGCAGCTGAGAAACAGACCAGATGGCAAACCTTGGGTATGAGTGTCTCGTCCTCCACAACGCTCATATATGTTGTCTGGAATTACTATCTCATGTATTGCAATTCAGACACTAATAGGTCCAGGAAATGAGGTTGATGCCATTTGCAGAAAACTATTCCTTGCAAAAAGTTCTTAAACTAATTCATAATAATCCTCCAGTGGTGAACAGAAAATCTGGTATTTTTCACTGCCTTTAACTTCTTTGCCATTATCCTCTGATTTTTCTCTTTTTCAGAAGGAAGGGGAGTTGCAAAGGTATTCCATAGCATAAGATGGGAGGAAAAAAAGTTTATTCTTTAAAGAACTTGAAAGAAATGGGAACTGTGTCCTCTGGGCACAGAATTTCCCTTTTATTTCACTCCTCTTCTATAGCTACAAAGATTGGAGGTTATGCCACTCATAACACCTACACACAGAACACAGCTCATTTTACAACAGGAGTTACAGAGCACTCCAAGCTGTACTGTCCCCTGAACAGCATACAGAAAGGAAGGATAGGACATCTACATCTAACCTACTACGAAATGTCAGGTTTTGCTTACGCAATGGAGTAAAAGGATTTCCACCTTAAGTATTTCAATCTCAGATGTAGCTTTAAATAGCTGAAGGTTAAAAGCTCTAAACGTGATGCAATCTGAATATAAGAACTAAATCACAGAACATGACAGATACATCAAGCTGCTCATTTGTCAATTTGTTATTTGTGCTTCTCCCAAAAAAAACCAGCCACCAAACAAAAAAACATTGAGGAGACAACTCAGCAAAAGAAAGTGACACAGGAAGATGCAAAGAGGTGGCAGGAGGGATGAGTAGCGAGCAATGCAGGCGGGCAGAGGAAACTGGGCGGGGGGTTAAAAGTAAAAACAACTTTAATATTTCCTAGAAAAAAGGATGCTCTTCGCTTAACTGAGCTCTTTTAAAACAAGACATCTGTCATCCTTCCCCATGCCCTCCCCTGCCACATAAAAATGGTTGGTTATGTACCTAAACCTGACAACGCATGTTTTGCAGCTGAAATTTCAAAGTCACCATATTTCAAATTCATTCCTCCTATCTTTATACTCCTGAGGACACTCAGACACAGCTTAACACGGATTTTTGCAATGAACATTAACGTTGTGCATTGACTGGTGCAAATCATGGCTTGCCAGTCTGCCCAACTCTGCACCACAAACCAGGGCACACATAAAGGACTGTTTCAGATGCACATCTGTTAGTTACCTACTGAACATCTCAAGATTACAGAGATAACAAGACAATGTATTTCTTTGATTATCAGTTCAAAAAGTTGTGTTAATAAACAGTTCAACTCCAAAATGTGCTCCAGAAAAACCCCCAAACCCAGAATCCAAACATCTTTCTGTGAATATTACTGTTTCCAGGAGGTTTGTTGTCCTATTTTAGAGTTTTCAATATTTGCTTGTATTAAAATTTATTTTCCACTTAACCTAACCAGAAAGCAAATGTGACACGAGGCTCTATCTGTGTACCTGCCAATCATAACAGGATTTTTTATTCTGTATATAATTAAAATTTGTGATTTATGTCAATGTTTCTGCAGGGTAAAGACTAGACAAGCAACAATAAATCAGTAAAACAGATTACATTCAATGTGCCATCAAATCTATGACATATGATAAATTAAAATGCAACTAAAACATGTTTCCAGTTTTATAAATATTACCAGTTATCTGTGATTATATATAGAATGTGTGGAAGACAGAAGTATGATTTATAAATTGGCAGTGTTCCTGACAACTCTGTAGGGTATATACCATTTTTAATGCTGTGCTACATAGAGCTGGATTTCAACCAGGCAATGTCATGAATCTAAGAGCAACACCACTTTCCTTGGGGGCGGGGGAGTAGGAAAGGGGAAGAAGGGGAACCAATAAAAAAAAAAAAACACAACAAAAACCCAAACCCCCAAAGATTAAATCTGTCCAACTGTGGCCTATTGACTTCCTTGAACAGCTGAGATGAATGGAGAGGAAGAAGAGGGAGACAATGAATTAACCTTTCTCCAACCTAGCTTTTCATCTTTCCCTTTCAATGTCCCAGCACTGCTTTTGTTAAGACTTGTGTGTGTCCCAGTGTTGGGCTTTCCTTCTCAAAAGGATTCTGCATATGGACACTCAGCTTTTTGCATCCAGATTTTTATTCCCTTCCTAGGGTCAATGACTTTTCCACCACATAAGCAATACACAGTTGCTGCCTGAAATCATTCATGAGGTTGTGGTATTATGAGGTATTATGAGGTACTTTTAAAGGACCAGAAGTGGAATGTGCATCTCTGGCTGGAGTTTGAGCAATTCCTTAAGAGAACAGACATCAAACAAGAAACCACCTTGGTGACATATGCTGGGAGCCGTCGGGGTGCAGCTATCATGTGCTGCACATTCCTGGTGCACCGGGAAGAAGGAGGCAGAAATGACTGCTCCTAATCCCCACCCCAGCAGTGTGATTAACTCATGATCACCACTCCCCTAGGGTTTTCTTCTCACCGACATAAATGCTCTTTATTAAGGGAAAAGGGCTATTTTTGTTCAGAGATTGGTTTACACAAACAGCTGCTTCTCCTCTAAAGTAGTGTGGTTCACACTAATTAATACAGAGTCATACAGCTATCACTGGTGAGACAGAGCTGCCTTAGTCCAAAATGTTCTGCTAGAACACACTTATGCAGCAAGCTACATGCACTGGAATTTTAAGTTGATCACACAGTATATGCTTTCAAGGTCTATGCATCTGTTTGCTGCTTCTCACCAAATCAGAATGCCCATCACAACAAGCAGTTTTATTTTGTTCAAAACTAGTTCAAGCCCCTTTCTCACTTTTAAGGAAGTCTTACGATGATGCTCATAGCTAACACATATTCGTAATTCCTATATCCTCAAATAGACTTCGAATCACTGCTGAAGTTTCACAGCAAGAAAAAGAGAAGTGAAGGTCACATTAGAGAGGTTTTGGACTGGGGATAGAACTTACTGACCAACAAATCCTGTGCTAATTTTCTGTATCAGGGACAAAAATACTAATATCACCACTTCTCTGTTTGCATGGTGTTATGAAACACCACGGCCAGGTTTGAGTCCCACCCTTCAAACCACATACAAGTTTTGAAAAACAGACAAAAAGAAAGCAAAAATAAAAAATAAACCAAAACCCACCACCAAACCCCCTGTTTATAGTCAATGACTGTAACATAAGACGCCCAACTGCAGGATGCCATACTTGATATTGAAAGTAACTGCAATATAATCCTAAAGTGTATCTGCGCCTGGAGATGCTCCAGTATATTTTTCCTAGTTGAGTAACCCAAATTAACTCGATGTTAGATGCTATTATTCTGAAGAATACTCACATCTGGTATTAATAAAAAATAATTATAGTATTTTAAACATGTCTTTTCCTGCTACTTAGGTTGACTTTCAAATGCGGACAAGTCTGATTAACTTCGTTCATAGGATCTTGTAGCCATACTAAAATACTTACACTGTAACAAGGTCATATCAAAGTTACTGCACAGTCTGGATGTTCACAAACTCTTGTTAATAACAAAGTAAAAGAGGAAAGTAGGATAGCTCTGGCCTATGACTCTTCTCATCAGTTGGAATACGGTAGTATCTGTTTGCCCTGGGAATTAGATAAAATAAGATCCAATCCCCATGAATACAAACCAGCTATTTCAGGAGCAATAACTGCAGTTCAGTAGCAAAGGGAGAGCAAATACTTAATTTGAGAGTTGTGATATTTTTAAATCTACTTTTTTTCTGGCTTGGAGAGTTGCATTTTCCTGGTCAGTAATAACAGAATCAGTCTGGATTTTCCCTTGGCTGTTCTCATGTCCAAAACATTTGCGTCTACTCTGGTAATACTGTGCTAGCAAGTGTCAAACAAGTCTTGAATGGTATAAAGTTTATTCACTATGAATTCACTATCTTTGAGAATCAGCATTAACTACACTTTCTAATCATCACAGATAGTTTCCGAGCTGAACAACCCCTTGTAATGGCAGAATCTCACTGACTGAGGCAGATTTGTTGCTTAACCAAAATGAAATTCCCCTCAGCTTTTTCTTTAAGCTTTTATTTCCTGTCCAGGAAATTCTCAAGTAGTGAACAGTGTGTGATTTATATCAGCATGTATACAAGAAGAAATCCATAGAAAGATGGAATGCAAAATCACCAGATGCCTTGTCACAGCTCCTCCTATTGGCTCCCTTCAATGCTATTTGTTCAACAAGTATACGAGGGTCTGGGTCAACTGCACCAGAGCCAAACACACAAGTACCCACCCCAGAAGGCACAGAGTTGGTGTCAGAGGGAAAAGTTATCTGTATTCTACCCCGCTGTGGCTTGAAAGCAAGAAACACTGACTCAGACTTAGCCTTGCTGGTCTTGGCTTTAGCTTTCAAAGAAGAGGGGGCTGTGCAACCCGGTCTTTTGACATTTACAGTTGTACATGCATGTGAAAGTGGAAACCACTAATTTATTTCCACAGGCCAATATTTGATCCTCAAAACCCAATGACTTTAGCTGCCACTGAACTTGGAAAGATTGGTGTTATGGTTTAGAAGTATTTACTTTGTTCTAGTATTCTGTTTACTACCCCCTCACAAAGCAAATGCCTGATGAAAAGCAAGAAACTAGTCCATCTATAGCTCTTCCAATCCCTAATACAGAGCCCCAGACTTGCCAAAACACCTCCCTAGAATGGTACAGAGGAATGGTAAAACCTAAGCTGAAGCCTACCAAAACATAATTGTATTGATGATGCTACTGTCTTGTAATAAAAGGTGCACTTCTTCTGAGCATGTTTCTGCAGCCAACATCCTCATGGCATTTGAGTAAAAGCCCTGACATTTCAAACAATTTATAGTATTGGCAGGTTTTGCCGTTCTAATATCTTTAAGAGCTTTTACAACAGAACAGAGATTTTAATTTGCAAGTCAAGTTTCTGTCAGTCGATAAAATTCTACAGATGATCCAAACTGCTAGACATCTACAAATCACAATCATGCTTTCTGAAAAGCTTAGAAATAAAGCAGGTCTGATTAGCAATGGGTGATTCAGCAACAAAGTCATACTGAAAATAAAAAAAGAAGAGGCACTGAGGTGCTGAAGAAGTGTAGAGAGTTCTCCAAGACATCCATGTGCATGGCTTACAGCTGAGATCCCCAAACTATGCTTGAGAGATGACTGGTGGTCCACATACCAAGTGGTCAGATCTGTTAAATGAAACCACACTGAACTCAGAGCTGCTTCAAGCTTAACAGGGACACAGAGCAAAACATAAGAAAAACAGAGCACTAACAGTGATCTTTTGGTCCAAAAAGTTTGGAAAATACTGGGATAAAACTGGTTAAAGATCACTTTTAGATAAGCACGGCAAAGGCACCCCAGATACTGACCACTCTAACTGGATTAAGATATCTCCAGCATGGAATAAATCAATGAATAAATGTGGTCTCCAGACTCTGTGCTCATTAATGACTCCCTTCATACAAAGGGTAAACCATGACAGGAAACCTGAAGGAGATTAACTCTTCATCTTTTACTAACAGCACAAATGTAGAGAACAATTCAAAATTAAGAGCACAGCCACTACTTCCTCTGGTTGAAGTTTCTTGGAAAACAGAAAGGGGAATCCTGTAAGGAATCAAAATCTCTGATTTTCAGTCTTGAACATACAGCTAGATAATAGCCACAGAATGCACTAGAGAGTGAAAACAAGAAAACATCATCAGTATCAAAACACTTTTGAAGGAATGCACATTCTAAGGTCCCCATATCCCCTGGTCTGTTTACAGTATCAGATGCCATAGGAACTCCTTTTCTGTGCACATGGATGTTGCTCACAGCCATCACACAAAGCCACAGACTGAATAGCCACCAAATCCTTTCCACACTAACCACAAATAAACACAATGGACTTAAACTGAGGCATCATCAGGTTTTCAATTATATCTACAGAACCAGTTCTCTCTGAAGATAAATCTATGCTGGAGCCACTTACGTGCTTTCCTGATCTAGGCATCCTTTACCCTATCTTGACTATGATTAGTACTGTGGAAGAAGTGTTTGTAGCTGCCTCACACATCAGCTTCTCCTGCCATGTGCCTAAACTGCATGTGCTTTTGTTTGTTCCAACTGTAAGTGGAGTTGCGGACAGACTGACTGGACTGATAAACTGGCTGTATACACATAAATCCCAGTAACTACATCCATAATGAATGGTGCATGAATGCCTGCTCTAAGATGGGCTTGTGCACAGCTGCATAGGCAACGATTCCACCTGTAGGAAAGAATTCTAAAATTTGGCTCTGAAAGCCCCAGCTGAATAGAAAGAAGTGACTTCAATATTTATCAGATGAAACAAACAACTGTAAATGGAACAACACATCAGTATGGCGTTTACCAGCTTGTACCTATGAAAACCTTTAATCATGCTGAATGTAGGGACACAGAACTGCAACAGCTTTAAATGACATACAGGTGATTGATACAGTCAGCCTGTGACCAAGAGCACCAGCTCACCATAGAATTGCTACCTTCTTCCACAATTCAGGAAGGGACATTTCATTCACAATTTCTTCCACAATTTCTTCTTATATTTTTTATTCATTAATTTTCTTTTAATAAATGTAATGTTACTGACTGAGAAAGAGACTGCCATCACTGAAGACTGATGGCTGTTAGTCTCAGAGCAGCTACACAGCCACCAGTGATGCAAGCTCTCCCAGAAACTGCTTTCCCCTTTTTCCTCTCCTCATCCCCATCAGATATGTGACACAGCCTTGACCTGAAGGGATGAGAGGGAAGTTGGCTTTTTTTAAGTCTTTTATTCTTCAGCTCCTAGAGTAAGAATACTAGTAAGGCAGCCAATTACTGCCAATTGCAACACTCATTTCTGCAATGACACCTATCCACTGGGAACTCCTCTGAGACAACCAAACACTTTTCAAACAAGCCTCCAAACAGCTGTCAGATGATACAGGATTTTGATCATTACTGGCCTGAACACACTCAAACTAAAGGCTTCATGATGAAAGATGTATCCCATTTAGAGTCCCCAGAGCCATCCAGTCCTTCAGAACACCGATACTAATTTTTCTGAACAAAGCTTTTCAGGAAGTGGCTAAAATAGCACTCAAGCCTTAGTAAACATCTGAACAGAACTGAAGTCAAAAGGCATCAGTTATTTAGTAGTTGCCATGTCTGGTCTAGCCACACCATTATGAGATTTAGCAGCCTGTCAGCTTCAGGCAGCATTCTGACAGTACCCATAAAAAGCCATTTTCTTCACAGAGGATCCAGCTTTTCCAAGTGCAAGCCAGGAAGGTAGTAGTGACAAGAGCCAAGGCTACAAAAATGCAGAATCACTCCAAGAATAAAATAACCATCTGGAGAAATACTTTCTTTAGTTTACCTTAAGCAGAAGTGGATATTTGCAAATTCTCTGAATTGGAGTCAGCAGATAACCCTCCAGTGGAATGTCTGTCGTCTTTCTGCCTCCCAAAAGCATACAACCCTGTAATCAAAAAAGGAAACAAATGTTACCTCAGACACAAAGCTTCCAGATGCTCTTGGACATGGTTTTGTATTCCTGTAACACATATTGTGGTCAGAACACACTTTGCCACACCTAAGACACAGGAAATGGGACTTCATTCACCACTGAAATACAAAAGAATCCAACCTACCCCAGCAATTAATAGTGTTTATTCGCGATGCAAAGTTTGCACTGTTGGTCCAGAAAACTCTCGAAGGCCAAAATAAAGCTTACTACCTAGTAAACACATCATTAACTCCAGTCCAATCCTTATGTCTGAAGGAAATTGAACTGGAATTGAAATAAATGAGTCATCTGCATCACATCCACCAGTTCTCTGGTAAAACATTGTCTCATCACAGCTGGACAAACAGCATGGGTGCAGTCTGGGTAACCACCACACAAGGAGTGTCACAGCACATGATGCTGCTTGCCCAGCTACCCTCCAAGTGTTGGTTAAACACAGTAAAGAAGGAGACAAGCACAAGATCAATACACCAAAGAAATCCAAGTCCAAATAGATTTTAGGTTGAGGAACAGAAGCAGCAACTGATCAACCCCTGCGATACTCACACAATGAGTTCACGCAAGTTTGGAGAGGCCCTGCATTCCAGAAGAATAATTTCACAGATAAATTTGTTCACATAACCTCAAACAAGTGGTGCTCAACTTGCTATGGAAACTTTTTTATCAGGATTGACATGGAAAGGGAGTGTAAGAATTGGGTATGGCATAGAAAAAAATAACCTACAGTCCTTGACCTGTCCTTATTTTGTTACAATAATCTGTATTCTCCATGTGATAAACAAATACTGACCTGTAAGCTTTCATATGTGTCACTTAAGATTCTGGTTTTGGCTGCTGCCAGAGACAGGAAGTGGACTCAAATGGGCTTCAAACCTGTTTCACAGAAACTAGTCTACATTGCTATGTTTGACTGTGAATCTGGACAATTTGCTCCAAAAATCACCCTGGCTGCAAACCTGTCCTGTCAACAGCAGCAGAAGTTTAAATTCAGTTCAGCCAAGATCTGCTTGCTTTGGGGCATCACCGATAACATTTTCCCTTGTGAAATGTGTGCTGTGGCTCAGACACACTCTGAAATTTAGTAGGTTTTTGGCTGTAGTTCAACAATCCTGCTCTTCAAGGAATGTTCACAGACATCATACATAAATCTCATTAGTCCTAACTGGTATTTTTACAGACAATCATCTGTAAAATAACCCTTCCCCAGGCTGTTCTAGATCCGTGGCATTGGCTACCAGCTCACAATGCTCCCTGTCCAATTTTCCAAGTCTCGAGTGATTCAGTCCTTCCCATCTCTTCTTTCAGCCCTCTCTCTAGCTCTGGGCTCAAAACTGTCCTTTAACACTTACTGATCTTTCAGACACATTCCCACTATATTTCAGCAGCTGTGAAGGGGCAATCAGGCCAAATCTATCCTCACAAGCAAAGCTTTGTATTTTAATGCAGCTTTCTCTGCATGGTGGCATTATAGCATTGGCTTTAGGAGGCAGTGGAGAAGAGAAGGGAGGCCTGGAAGATACTACAGCAGCCACAGCAAAGTAGGCACTTCATTGTAGCCTCTCCTCCCATATTTATGGCTATTTTAAGAGTCTCTTGGATTCAGGTACTGCAGCAAGCCATAGCAGACAGTCTGACATCTTCTATGTGCCTTGTAATCAGTTTGCCAGCTGCTGCCAGTAACAGACAGGAGGCTTTTGCCAATCTAGTGGCAGTGGAGAACACTGAATACTGGGAAGGATGATGTTTACGTGCACTTCTGTCTCTCTTCTTTCTCACCAGATTCTCTTAACAGAAGTACCCGGAGGAACTCACAAACAAAGGTCATTTGGTGACTCAAACTAATGGTTTAGCAAGGTTTGTTAAAACTCAGAGATGACAAAGAAATTCTGACTACACAACAGCATAAGTGCTTGTCCCTGCTGCTCCCTTCGAGGGCTGTATTTTGTGGCTAAAAGAATGCTCTGGCTCTGCTTGTGACAAACAATTTATGCAGTAGTTTTCTTTTGCTGTACTATATTGGGAAAGAGAAGAGTTTTGGCTGAAATGAAAAAAGAGAGAAGAGCAGGAAGAAGAACAAAGAAGCAGGTCCTTTGCAGAAAGGCAGCATTCCTTTTAGTTCATAGCATTTTCTAAGAAAAAAAAGCTAGTCTGCTTAATTACTCCAATACCTACATGCCAACCCCATTCCAAATGCTGTGTGTCCATATCTAGGAAAGCAAGAAACCCCCCAAAACTTGAGCAGAGTTGGGATGAAAGAGAGGAGGAGAAACATCCAAGAAAAAAAGAAAATTAAGGAATGTTGGGCAGAAGGCACTATCTACTGGTTGTTTCTTCTCCCACCCAGCCTCTTTAAGGAGGCATTTGAAGGCTGTATGCCACATTCCCTCCCAGCATTGATTCTAATACATCAAAGGTTAGACAGGGAGTCAGGTCATTTTTGATACAAGCAGCGATGACTTAGTGAAAGCAATTTATCTTGCTTTCTTGTCCACATTTCTTGCCCACAACTGGACTCCTGGAGAAAAGGGTGGCAAAAGCAGGCCACATTTTCCTGGTGGTTCAGCAGCTGGTGAATTGGTCAGAGAACTGAGCAGGGAATCACAACTACTGGAAACTAGTCACAGCCCTGCTGCTGACTTAATGCATTATTCCTTTCACAATCTTTGCTCAAATTTTCTGTTGCTTCTTACAAAATAAATAAATAAAATCCATTTCCACTGAAATACCTCATACCAGAGCTGTGCTTAGTTCTGTGCTTCAATTCATCAATGATTTCAATACCCATCCATCCTGAGTGCTACATACCTGGAATGGGTAATGTCTGCAAAATGCCCAGCATTCCTGGGATACCAAATGGTTATTACAAGTACAGTGCAAAGTCACATCAGTAAGTCAAGAGTGCTAGAGAAGGTGCTTACCAAGAGGAATGTTCTCACTGTTGGGATCTTGTTCAACTCCATCAGCAGTCTGAGTGCTTTCTCGTGGTTGCTACAGTACTCCTCATACACAAAGAATTTGTCTTTCTGCAAGGAAAAACAGAGTAACTTACTGACTCAGACAAAACTGGAGTGACTGTTTTGTCACAATCCAATACCAAATTCTTTACAAAAAGGTGTGCACATAAAGTGGCATTAGGGTTGCAGTTTACATGAAGCGTGTGATACCTCTCTAACATGAATAATGTATAGAGGTGTTCCACTAATTCCTGACTTACTCTAAACTAACATCAGCTTTCTGAGCACAAAGACTTCCAGGACTTTTTCTCTTAATGCATCACTGAGATAGTATATTCTCTGCTGAAAGAAGGGATTTTGCTATCTCAGGGATACTTGCATGTGTGTCCGGATATTTCAGAGAATTAGGTAGGAGTGGAGTAATACCAGGAGCAAAGGGGCTGACATTTCTGAGCTGTGCTGATTGCTCCTGCAGGAGGAACAAACAGAGGTGGCTGGGAAGAACCATGATCTGGAAGGGAACTATATCACAAAGCAAGCAGCTGGAAATTCCCTGCCTTTCAGGGCTGAGGAGGAATCCCCAGTGAGTTGATTGGTTCACTCTGTGTTCTGAAACAAGGAGCAGGCTTCATTATTTCAGTGCAGCAATAAACAGTGGCTTGGCTGTCTATAACAGTTTCTCTAAACGGAAGAATTTCAACAAATACACACAAAATAACCAACATTATTACAGAAATTAAAGGAAGGGAAAGGCAGCTTCGCAACTAGGCTGAAGTACTTGCACTGGAATATGTCACAAGGACCAGCACATGCAGCAGAATGATATTCCCTGTTAAGAAACAAGGGGTCAGCTCACAGCACCATGTTCTGCTTTACCGGTCTCCAGAATCAAAGAGGGTGCAACTTCTATCTAAAATGATCGGAGATGCTCAACTCATTGCAAACATCAGATATCTGGAAACACTGAAAAGATGCACAAAAGCAGCACTAACAACCGTCTCCATACCTGAGCGGATCAGGCAAGAAGTGATTTGATCCTTTCAAAGCCGCTGAAGCAGCAGCTGTGTTACAAGATTCCAGTAACACATTCACTGGAATAAAAGGGGGGGACGAGACACAGAAACCAAAAAGATGCATCTTTTATTGGGTGCTTCTCACAACAGTAGTTTCTTTCCTGGTTCAGGTCAGCTCCTATGCCACAACACAGAGGTACCATGCAGAGCTACTCAGACATCCTACTTCACGTATCAGAAGTAATTTAGATGCATTAGCATGGCCCTCTGCCAGGGGTAATATGCAAGGCATCTCAGGGCACCATGCCATGTAGACAATGCCCTCCAGAGTTTGCTGTGGCATTCACATCAGTAATTTTCACTTTAGGATCCTGGCCTAAAAACATTCTATCTGAATCTTTCCACCTCCCCTGAATTAGGAAGTTAATTTTTCTTAATATTAATTGGACTTGTACCACTCACCAGAGCCTCCTCTGTTAGCTGAGGGTCTCTGCAGCATCTAGGTACTTTTAAGACAACTCGCAGGTATCCAAACAAAGAACTACCATCTAATGAAGGAGCTGAATAACATAAATCGAAGGGAACACTGCTACATTCATCGGGCATTCCCCCTTTACTACCATCACATGGAAGAGAAATTGTGTTTAATATTAGTTTATGAGAATTTGACATTCTGGTCAGACACACAATGGCTAGATGGACATGCTCACAGACTGTAAAATGCTTTTGGATGTGGTGCATCATTAATCTGATGATTTTTATTTTCCCCTTGTACTTCCAAAGGAAGAATTGAGAATAAATAGATGAACGTCCAAACACAACAACAATTGTACAAAACAAATAAAACAACAGCAACAAAGAGCATGGTGCAAAGAGCTGGAATGCAGATGTTCAAGACTTTTATCCTTCATCTACAGCTGCTCATATTAGTACTTGAGTTTAATACTGGGAAGCTGAAAAGAAACAAAGGCTTCTGATCACCAGATGCAGGAAAAGGCAGGGCTAGGTCCATAGCACAATAGAAAAGAGGCAACTGAGAGGCATGGAATTGTTTTCAACCATAAAAACTGAAGAATTACAGAATGAATAGACAGATATACAAGTTTCTCCTACATTCTTCCTCTCACCTCCCCTCAACTCCCTGGATGCACACAAGCAGCATGCTTGAAACTAAAAATAGTAACCATTAACATTACAGCATCCGTTACATCAATGCACACAAAATGTCATTGCTCAGGTTTCTGACTGCAGCTTTGAGTGCCTAGAGTTTTGAGAGGTTATATTTAGATCACGACAAAATCCCTTTGCTAAAGCTCAAGTCAGTACAATAATTATACACACACCAGAGTGCTTTCAATCAAGTCTTTTCCAGCTGTCCTTCATGCAGGAGACCCACAAATATGAGAACCATGCTTTAAATTACTCAGTGTCTGAAGTGTTTAATTTCCTCTCTGGGTGACATTCAGTCCTGGACTCTCCCATGCCCTGGTGAGGAAATTATCAGTTACATAATTACAGATGTTAGCCCAGGAATTCTGAACCTACAGTTATTCTATATTAAAGTGCAATTATGGTCAGAAATGTGACCACATAAAAATGCATCTTCTTACTCAGCAAATCTGCTGGATACATAGTCAGTCCTTCTGATTTTGGTGACAGAAATAAGCCTATATTAGTTTGGTTAAAATAAATCTTTAACCAATAGTTTATTCTCCAAATATGTTATTTTAGGTCTACTAGAACTGCCCATGAATTAGTGCAAATTGGAAAACAGTTTTGACCCGAAAAAGCAAATATTTTGGGAAAACTGCAACAATTTTATTTGGACACGTTTTTAACAAAGCATTTTCATATTTCAAAGCAGGTTGGAAACAATTTTTTCAACATGCAAAACCTAAACAAAACAGAGCTATAATTCTCAACAAAACAAGATCTCTGATGACTTGGACAGTAAAACTGATCACTCATACAACACTGCTCCTAAAAATGAGAAGAAAACGTGTCCCTTGAACAAGTTTCTAGCTACTGCTCCACCAAAGCTCTAGCAATATGGCAATATCGGAAATGAAGCATCTACCCTTCTGCTCTGCAGTCATACGTTTTCATGACCTGCACAAAAGAGCCTGTGCTGATGAGGTGTGATTATTCCAAGTTCAGTGTATATACTCTCTTTGATGTTACAGACTTTTTTCCATGCCATTTCGTTTAAGGCTGCAGATTAAATTTTGAATGAAGTATGTTGTTTACTGTCTGTTATGGTCATACAGAACTACAACACCAAAAGAAATCCTAGCATCCCACATCAGACAATGAACTCATGATCATCTGATCAAATGGCATTAAGGCAAACGATGTCTGAATTAAAACAAAACTAAATATGAGAGCAAGTGCATTACATCACCTGTTAAAATATTTCACGGAGTCAATGTGCAGTGATTATTCTTTCAGAACCCTTACAAAATCTGTCTGCTAGCTTCAGGTGTCACTTACTCAAAATGAAAGACCAAAGAAATAGTTTAGCCATGTTTTCCCTGGGTAAGCCGGCTAACAACGTGCAGCTCTTCAGCCATGGTAAAGCAGTGCTTCACTATAGAAGGCTTTATTGCGACAAGAGCACAAATCTCACCTCCCTTCTCAAATAACAACAGTGAAGCTTGTCTTCTAAAACCTAGGCACAATCTGCATGCAAGGACAGATTCTTCTTCTCCTAATAATCTTCTGGTGACTGTTCATTGCTCAGATTTATGTAACACAATGCTTTTAATCGTATTCTTGCATTTCCTTAAGGTAATTATGGATGAAAACAGCTTTTTGTATACATTCTGTATTAAATGTATGTTTTACTTCCTTCAGTATAAGATGCTTCTTCCCTAGGGGATCATGAAATAGTTGATGTACATATTTCCAATGTACTCCACAAACAGCAACATAAAATGCACTCAGACAAACTGCTTCTATCAGAAGACAAATTCTCACCAGCATTATAGTTTCAGAATTCCTGTATTGTTGCATGTTTGATAAATAAAACCTTACATAATTATTAAATTTAACAACACTAAAGTTACAAAATAGGCACATATACAAGAAAACACTACCAATAACTACATATACCAGGCTTGAATTCAGTCAAGTGACAGGATATTAACATTTCTGGTTATTCAGTGCCACTCAAACACAGTAGACAATTTGACAGCATCACTCAAAAGCCCTCTAATTTTGATACTTTCACTAACGAATACTAATGTATCAGTACAGCACATCTTGGGGCAGGCAACGATTCTAGTGGGTATTCAAGGCTCTACCTAAGATCATGTTTTTCCAACAGCCGACAGTCAGTCCTCACATCTGATACAATTTTGGGGCATGATCTCTATATAACACTTTCTGACACTATTTTAGTAATTGTCACAGCATAAATGAAACTTAAATGGGGGGGGTAGATGGTAAAGCTCTATGAGTAATGAATGGCTGTATAATTGCTGTCCACTCAAACCTGATGAACTGTGAAGGCATGAATTTTGATTATGAAAGCATAATAGAACATATTTTGACAGGAAGTTGGCCTGTGGCTTAATGCAGTTAATAAGAATTTGAAGAAATGGCTATTATGTACATGCTTTCTCATTTTCAGACATCTCAGGAGGACTGCTCTGAATGAAAAAATGCGCACCTTCAAAGTATTATACGTGTAAATGAGGTAACTTTGCATTTAAATGAGTCCAGCATTTGACTAGGTGCATATATAATAGTTGATCCTGCATATACAGTGTGCTCTATATACACATTAGCCAGATGATGGCACACATAAATAATTGAGAACTGAGCCAAGTTAAAAACAAAACAAAAATCTACTACATGAAGAATTTCACAGTGTAAGAAACAAATTATGATAAGAAAAGCATAAGCTTCAATTGCACAACCCTTAGTCTGTGCTTTCCCAGCTTACCCAGCAATACCAGTGTGACTGGACTGGGCTAACACATATGATCATATTATGGATGTAGTAGAACAAATAATTCAGCTCTTGGGCACAAAGTCAGATGATACAAAAGTAACTCACCAAAATAACAACCTGGAACTGGCAGAGTTTCATATCATATGACTAACATCACATTCTGTATCTCTGGCATTCTTGAGCCAGTATTATGAGTCCAAAAGACAAATTTTATTTCCTTTTGAGCTACAGAATGCAGGTACTCATCTATTCCACAGTAAAAGGCTGTGTTGTAACTTGTGCAGCATTTCAGCAAGATCAACCATCTCACACTACCTCTCATTTACTGAAATGAATATATATGCATAGGCTCTAACTACTATAAATGATGTATTGGCCTTTGGTTTTAACTTTGATCTTTGACCTTTGTGGGATTCGATTTTAAAATACACAGAAAAATTATTCATTTACTTGAAATTGTGCTGCTGTTTTGACACATTTGGAACCAAAGCAGACAAATTCTTCACAGTAAAATATGATCAGCTGGGTGAGAAAATAAAGGGACAAAAAATATTCAATGGGAAAAGGAAGAGTTTCTAAAAATACCTTGTTGTTTAAGCAAGTTTGATGTGGTTTCCATTGTTCTAACCTCATTCACAAGTTTTTTCCCACCCTACCTACAACTTTCATACAAGACACACATTGTCACAGTATTGCCACAAACCTTAAAGATTAGGGCTAGCTAAGGGGCATGGGAGCTTATGACAGGAAACTGCATTTTCAGATAGCATTAAGTCATTGTACTTACAAATTTTAAGAAAACATTTCCCAGTTCATGCTGAGACTGAGGTTCTGGTTGTAAACAAAATTCCAGGGCAGCCAGGAACTCCTTGTGAACACCAAGAATGTCTTCGATGTTAGAAAATAAGATCTGAAATATAAAGTGGAAAACATTGCTAGCTGTTAATACATCCGAAAGCATTCCATTAAAGTAGTAGCACCAAAGTATTGTGGCTCTAGACTTGTGGTGATAGGATCTAAAGCACAGACAGGGACTTGTACAGAATTAATTACACTGTATTTCCCCATTTCCTGACCCTCTATGGAAATCTTTATTGCTACTGAAGTACCTGCTGTAAATGAATGTTATCTTTCCAGACACCTCAGCTTGATGAATGAGAGCAACCTCTTTCAAGTCTGGAGAAGATTTCCTATGAGATTAACCAAGTGAATGGAATCACAGTGACCAAAACCGTTTTCCAGGAGACAGAAGCAGAAAGTCATTTGCCTTTCCTTCCCTTGCATTAGAAATCACTTCCTGGAAGAAAGGTACTTGGAAGCTAATGCACACAAATACATACCTGTAAATAAGAGACTAAACCTCTGCCATGTGGGATCTAGCATTTCACTGACAGGAGAGCAGAATACTGTAAAATGTTTGCAAGCCACATGGGCAGCATTTCTGAGTTCCCTTTCGCTGACCTCAGTGGTTCTAAAAGGCCTACGTAAGGGGATAGTGGCCCCTAGTTTAGACAGGTACTAAGAGGTAATTGTGCAATATCACAGCTAAATGATCCCTAGTGATTTGAATATACATGTGCTAAGAGAGAATAAACTGCCAGAGTGAAAGCTACTATGAACACGTAAGTCTAATCATTAAAGACAGGAATAAAACCTCAATTCCTGATTTAAAACCAGTTTCCCTCTGGTTTTGCAGGTGTAGACGAGATCAGGAACGCAAGAAGCCTTCCTCTCTGCATGTACCTAGGTTCAATGCTACACCTTCTGTTATTCAAGGATGGGTAGAGTATCTCTCAAACTCCTCCCGCAAGCTGCCTGCATGTGCAGAGCAGAGTCTGTTGCATCTGCCTTGTCTTTGCTCCCCTCTCATTTCAAGAATACTAGGATATGATAGCATGCACCATTGTTAATGCATACTTGTGCCTCATGGCCCCTTTCTAGCTCTGAATAATCTAAAAGATTCCAACACACTGAATTTGCACTGATGGGCTCTAATACAAAATAAATGACAGGGAGCTAGGACCATTTGACTGCTTCCAGAAAACTTCCCATGCTAATTCAAGCAGAGCATCTAATAGTTCTGTCACATGGCTGAAACTGATGTGATGACATGGTAGCCTCTGTCTGCATGGCTTTGCCAGAATTTGTGCCAAAAGTGGATTAAGAAGGAAGAGGAAAACATCTGACAGGAATGATTTTATCATTCAGGAGCAGTCTTTGGGAGATATTCTTTTATCCAAGGAGTATCTGAGTAATCTAATGAATTCTGTGGTGGTCAGTAGAGCTCTGCTTGAAGTAGAATTCGCAGATAAGAAGAGTCACTTGAAGATCAAGGCAGCAGAGAGACCTTGACTGCATGTGCTTCTATATGTAATACACAGTTACCATTTATAAGCCTCATGTGATGATCCATGTCTGGCAGCTTGTGCACGCCCTCAAATTGTACTGCCTTCAATCTACTGTATCAGTAAGATGACATCAGTGCCTGCTGTGAATGCAGTACAACACTAACGTATCAATGGAGTTATTCCCACATGAGGCAGCGAAGAAACTAAAACCATTTTATGATGTTGCTGCAGCTGTAAGTCACTGGAGTACTTGTGAAATCTGGGCTTGGCACGGGACTCAGTGTGGTCTTTCTGGAAGGGGATACAGTGGCCAAAGATTATCAAAACCTCCAGTGCTTAGCACCAGCTGCAGGAGGAACCTGTAAAAAATAATACTGGGAGCAATAACCTGAATTATTGTAAAAAACTCTTTCTCTTTCAGCTCAGAGGTGGGCGACTGCCAGAATACCCTGTATTTTCCTCTAGACGGTTCTGCTGCATGAAGAAAGAGAGGAAAATACAGGCTTCTCCTTACACAAGCTGCCAAGCCATTTATACAGCCTCTGCTACCAGCCACCTCACAGCTCTGTGGTGACTCAAGATATATGATATTAAGAGGCAGAATTACCTCAAGTCCCAAAATCACCTTGCTTGCTCTGCCTCTACCAGCAAGGAGGGAGAAAAGAGAAGGAAAGAAAGAACAAAGAGAAGCTCTTTTATTGAAAGTTGGATATTGTAA
>JAVHNF010066681.1:4558-19515 GCA_034783455.1 Micropsitta finschii | reverse complement strand
GTTCAGACCGGTTTGATCCGGTTTAGGCTTGTTTAATCCGGTTGAAACCGATTCAGACCGGTTTGATCCTGTTTAAACCGGTTCAGGCCAGTTTGATCCGGTTTAGGCCGGTTTAATCCGGTTTAAACTGGTTCAGGCCGGTTTGATCTGGTTTAGGCTGGTTTAATCCGGTATGAACCGGTTCAGGACGGTTTGATCCGGTTTAGACCAGTTTAATCTGGTTTAAACTGGTTTAAACCGGTTCAGACTGGTTTGATCCGGTTTAGGCCAGTTCGATCCGTTTTAAACCGGTTCAGACTGGTTTGATCCGGTTTAGGTCGGTTTAAACCAGTTCAGAGCAGTTGAGACCGGTTTGATCCGGTTTAAACCAGTTCTCCCTTTGTATTCCGGATGTTGTTCTGAGAACTGGCACAGGCTCCGAGGGGCATTAGCAATGCAGGAATAGCACTGGGTTTGGCCACATCCACGTTGTGGGTTAGTAGCCTGTTGGTATTTGGGTGATGGTGGAGAGGAAGAGCTGAAGATGGCTGGAGTGGGAGGCTGGGGATTCCTTTATCTGTGCTCACTATGGGATCTCACATCAGCAGTTAGCTTTTCTTATTGAATACTCAAAAGTTACAGTGCAGAAAGGTGCATTAAGAAATAACTCTATATGCTTATCCAAGAGGAATTGGGGCTTGAGGCTTGGCACGGCCAGCCAGGGAACGGCTACTTGGGCAGTAGAGATGGGAGCTGGCTGGTTGGGAGGGTTACTTGTCAAGACCTGAGAACTGGCACCGCAGTGCTGCCGGAATGGATTTCTAATTATAGCTAATTGCAGGGTTAATGCTCTCTGGATTTGGTCTGATGCGAGTCAAACGATTTCCTGTTGTTCAGCACTTTACAGACACGTAGCCAGAGGCACTGAGATGGACGTGTTCTCCGAAGCATCCAGCTGGGCAAACGCTCACTCTTCCCTTTCCTTCCTGTGCATGAGCCTCAGTGGAGCGGAACACCCGACTGCATCCTTGCTCTGTGGTTTTGGGTGATGCTAACACTGTGCTGTATTAAACAGAGGTCCCTAAACCAGGTGAAATGGTTGGGGTTTAGTGAAGCTGAGGGAGGAGCAGTGGCCTGGCCACACTGAGCCCTGGGCTTCTGCAGTCCCCGAAAGCACAGCACCTTTCTCTGCACAGCCTTGCTGCTGTGTTGCTGACAGCGCTTTGCATCAGACACTTAGGAAAGCTCTATCACAGATACACTTGCTGACAAATGGGAGTCAAAGTATCCTAATTGTGTTCCCTGCAATGGGACTCGGTGCACGAAGCGGTTAAGTGGTTCCACAGTGCTTTTAAAGTCAAATATTGCTGTGAACCTGATTTTATTCTAAGCCATTGAATTCATACTTTAAAGCTCATTTTAATGTCCCCTAGTGGGGACATTGAAAGCATACTTCATGTAGTCAGCACAGTAGTAACACTGTGCTGTCAAAGATCCCAAGGTTATAGAAGAGGAACCAGGTACTGGCTACACAACGAGAAGCAGATCTCAAAGAGAGAAATTGTCACAATTAAACAAAGAAGAAAAGCATCGGCTTCTTGGGAGGAATAAGGTGAGTTGGACTCAAAGGTGATTTTCTGTTAGACTTTGGATTTCACACAAGCCAGGATCCAGAGTGATGGTTTCACAGCCTCGAAGAGGTTTCAGACACACAGTGTTATTCTCTAGGAAGAAACATCCCCCCTCTCTCCCAAGCACCCTCTGCAAATTGAATCCACAGCCCTCAAAACCTGGAGCTGATGCCAAGCATTTCAATCTTACCAAAAGTAAACTAGGAGCACAAATGTACGTTAAAATTGACTTTAAAGTTATGTCAGTGTTAACACTGTGAATAACACTGTAAGTGTATTGTGTGACTTTGGGTCCACTCAGTGCTTTCCATCGGATGCTGCTGCTATAAGAGATGTTGGTCATGTTTCTTTTGAGGTGTTTATAGGAAATTACATGGAGAAAAAGCTCTGTTTTGGGAAAAGCCCAAAGGAAAACCAATAAACAAGAAGGAGCAGATTCCCCCCTGGAAGTCTTCCTGGCAGGGTGCATTTCAGTGGGGTAGGAGCTTGGGAGGATGCTCACCATGATTGCTGGGGCCTCCACAGGTAAGAATGTGGTCCCAGATGGGTGGCATTTGTTGGCATTGATAGTCCCCAATGTTTCTCTCCCTCAGCTCATTTTCTGAGTGTTTTCTAGGAAAGCTCTGGGAAGGAAAATGGGATTAAAATTGGTTTGTGAGGATAAGGAAGGAATTAAAAAGCAACCTTCATGGGAGCAAGGATGGATGGAGCTGGGCTGGCCCTTGGCTGTGGGTAAAGGCTGGTGTGTCGCTCCTTGCAAATAGCTCTAAATGATCCAGCCTCCATCCCCGTTCAGTGCTGGATGAAACATTTTGGCTTGTGGTGGAGAGCAGCTCATAGGAGGTGTCTTAATGGCTGCTTCTGATCTTAAAATCAATGAGTCCCAAAATTGCTACCTAAACCGAGAAAACCGGCCTTGTAGCTGGCATTTACTGCCTGAAGATGTACTGGAGCATGTTTAAGCACAGACTCTGCATTATCAGACCTTTGGAGATTACTCCTAGCTTCTTTCCTCTGTTAAATATAGCTCGGCTCTGCTGCCTTTCACAGGAATAAAACTTGCTATTACTTCTAGGAATCATCCATTAAGTATGTTTAAAATGCCGTTCAGCCACGTGTCTGCACTGTTGTGTAATCCACAGAGCATTGCCTGTGCACGATGATCATATCTTGGCTGGTTTATGTAGGAAACAACCTTCACTGCTTCACCACTTTGTATGTCTTTTAACAGACCTCAGCATGTGGCAGGTTCTCTTACTTCAAGCTATGGAGTTTTGCCCTTGACTGGAAGCATGGGGTGGAGTGGACATGGCCATGGACAAGGTGGTCCAGGTCAGAGAGAGGGAGACGGTCTCACCTGGTGGTTTCTCTGGCTGGAGGTGCTGTCTGATGGTGATGCACGGCCGCTTTGCACAGGTTCCTCTGGCTGGGTGATGCTGGTGGGATTGGGGATGCACGTGGTGGCTGGATATCAGCACAGAAAGGGAACAGCTCAGCATTCCCGCTGGAGGAAGGATGCTCTGTTCATCTCCTGAGGAGAACCCCTGAAGGAAGGAGGAATTGCATTTATCCAGTGCTAAATGCCATATGACTCAAGGAAAGAAATAATCACACCTCTTTATTACATAGATTTATCTCGCTGTGTCGGGGCCTGACAACCACCACCAGATGCTCATCTTCTCAGCTGCTTTATTGGATTCTGGGACATCCTCGTAATTGCCATAAGTGGGAGATGATTCCCCAGCATCTGGCGTGTGTTAATACTGATCCAGAGTGCTTATCAATCCACTCAAGGAAAGCGAGTACGTGCTTGGTGTGCAGGGAGAGGCAGCCTGCAAAGTCTAAAGCATCATCATTTGATCCTATTTTCTCCTTTGAGTTGCTGCTGAATGACTGAGTCCTTGCTGCCGGACCCCGCTGCAGTCTGAACAGTGAGGATGCATTGCCCCGATGTCATCCCCATTTCTGGTGATGGGTAGGAAAGTGCTGCTCTGTTTTCCCCCCAGATTGTACTTGAGGGACTGTTGAAATGCTGTTTATCTCCTCGGCTCATTAGAGTGAATTTAGCAGTTAAGACCCAACAGGAATCTTCCAATAAACTAAAACTACTTCTGTTTTAACTTCTGGGGTAGGTTCAAAGCATCTGCTGCTCTCTTTGAGGCTGCAGATACCCAGGAGCACAGCTGCTTGAGCACCATTCACCTCAGCCTCTTTGAACAGAGAAGGGAGGGCTGCTTGGAGGTCTATGGAGGCAGCAAAGTCTCAGGCAGGTGGGTTTCTTCTGTCAGCTCAGAGGGAGGAAAAGGAGGAATAAAACCGTCTAAAAGCAGATAGTTCAAGAATTGCACCAAAGCTGCTGTTTTCATTCCAGGTAGGAATAAAAACACGGGGTTTAGGCAGCTTTTAGTTCTCCGTTTCCTTCCTCTGGGGAGCCTGAATGAGAGTTCATGCTGGCAACCTCCATCTTCCAGGCAGACTTTTGGAGGTTTTAAAGGGAGACAATAGCACAGAAGGGTCTATTTGAACACAGGAATTCAATATTTCCCCACATCGCTCCCAGTTGAGGAATGCTGCTGGGTTTTGAATCATATGTGAGGGCAGGGAAGAGGCATTCTTCAGGCTTGCAGCGCTCCAGCGCTGTCTAGACTTCCTAATGCAATGGTGAGCACTGCCCTGCCTTGAACTGCTGCCACAGAGCCTATAAATGGGAGCTGAGAAGCCTTTGCTCTGCCAAAGCCTCAGTCGCTCTCATGAGACCCCCGTTCCTGTCGAGTTTGGCAGTTTGTCCCACTGAACCACTGAGACTGCAGCAGGTGCAAGGCTCATTTCCTAAACCCACATCCCTCTGGAAGCAAAAAGCCCTGCCTGACTTCCCATAGTGGGGTGACTGTGTCTCCCCCCAGGCTAATGGAGATGCTTGGGCATAGGGATGGATGCTTCTGCATGGGGAACCTGCAGACCATCACTGTGCAGAGGTGAGTTTTGATCAGCACATTGCTCTCGACGGCTCAAAGCCATCTCACTGAGCACAGCACTGCCCATACGAGGTCACAGCCACCAAAAGCAATCTGGTTTTTAGCTGTGTCTGTCCTCTCTGGCTCCATGAGTCTGTTGGCTCTGCAGAGTTGGTTTGGGTCACCGCTGGCATTGGGATGAGTTTCCTTCTCCACCCTCCTTTCTCCTCTTTCTGGGATCAGGTTTCTTACAGCTAAGCATACCCTTGTCTCTCTGTATTTCCCACTGAAGGATGAAGCAGGGCTTGGTCACCTCTGTTCTCCTAAATCCAGCCCAAGTCAGTAGCATCTGCCAGGAGGGAGAGGTTTTCCCTAAGCCTGTGGTTTGAATAACTCTTTGCAGCTTTGCTCCTTTCCCAGGCACACGAGGAGTGGGAAGGACATCTCTAACCACTGGATGCTGCCTCCTGCAAAGACTGTGGCAGCGTGTGGCCATCAGCACGCAGCAGACTCTGGGCTCGCTGCCTTCGATGACCTTTCCCATGGCACATGGAGTGCAGAAATGTCCTGCTTTTACCACCAAAGGAGGTAATTAAATGATAGTGTTGGACTACAGGGATGTGGGGTTGAGGCAGGAAAGGATCCAGCATCTTCCAAGTGCCAGTGCCAACGGCAGACATGGGTACCTGGCTCAGCGCTTCACTAAACTCACCTGACAGGCTGTCTTACTGCAAGAGAAGCAGCACTGCTCCTATTAGCAGGACATTAGGATCTGAGTTGCTGCATTTTAAAAGAGCCTGAAGTTTCCTGGAGTGCTTTGTGGTTTGTGTGCTGGCAGTTTTGGATGCCTGGGAAGATGCTCCTTTGGAAGCATCACTTCCAGAGGTTAAGTCCCATCAGATCTCTTCTTCTCTATGTGAAAATGGAGGCAGCTCAGATCTTCTATTGTTTTGGTGCATCCAAAGACAGTACATCCCTGTGCAAAGCTGTTGGCTGTAACTGAATAGGCAGGAATGAAATCAGAGAAATGCTGCTTAGATCCTAGTAGGAGTTTCACCCTCATGTGAATTTTGGATTAACAAGGTTTTCAGACCTGCTGAAGCTTCTGGTCTGTGGTATTTTTGCCTCTTGGACTGACACATCATATGTAGGTTATGTATCAGGGTCTGACATGGCAGGACCCATAAAGAAATCCGTTTGCCTGTAGGAATGGGATAGCCCAACTTGTGGTGTTCGGTCTGTCAGGAATGATGGAGGAGGTGCCTACAGTAAACAGAAAGATGGTCAATTATGGCCTTGCATCTCAGATGAGCACTCCTTAATTTACATGCAGGGAAATAGGCACAGAGAGCTTCAGTGCTGAACTCTATAACAACTGCTGAGAAAACCTGCAAAGTCCCGCTCCCATTTCCTGCTCTAAATCCAGCCCAGCAGACCCTGATATCCAGGGCTGGGAGCCAAACGCTCTCAAGTCAATGGAAAGATCCCCCTTGACTTTAATGGTCTTTGCATGAGTGCTTAATTCCTTCCTATTCACAGGCTCTCTTGGACTTGGTTATGGAAACAACTGCAGATCTAAAGTGCTGCAGTGAAGTGTAAGCCCTTCAAAGCAGTGCGATGGCAGATTCTGCTGTCCTCGCAGACAGATGGAATGGGTTCTGTTTGACAAAAAGCCTGATATATGTTCTTCCAGCCAGCGCTGTGGCTGCAGTGTGAATGAGTGTCTTAACAGTGCATTCATGCAGGCAGGGTTTGTGGTCAGCCCCGCTGGGTTTGGAGCCAAGCTCTTCCCAGCAGGATAGGGAAGGCAGGGAGCCTGTGTCCGTGCTGGGGGAAGCTGAACCTCTGCAGCTTCAGCATGCCAGCATCAATCAGGGCTGGGGTCTTGGGTCTTGCAGGGACTCTTTCAGTTCCCTGCCTATGAAGACCTACCACTGGTAGACATTAGATATGGCCCAATGTTGTCAGCTCTTTGTGAAATGTAAGGTTTTTGCCCATATTGTCCCATCTTGGGCAGGGCTGAAACTTCACAGGGAAGGGCATGAGACCTCAGCTTATGCATGTGCTTAACCATAAGGTGTGAAGGTGCAGTCCCATTGATGTGCTGAGCTCACCATGCAGTGAATGAGGCTGAAGGCACTGCCTTGGCTGGGGCTTGCTTACAACACTCTGGTAAAACACTGAAAGAGGTGCTTAGCTTTAAAGACAGATAAGTTTCACTGACTTCCATGGGGATTAAACATGGAAGGTTTGGCTCTGGAGGGATCTTGGTGCATCTGGTTATGCAGTGCCATTGAGGGCTATAGGGGTTTCATCCCTGACACTTGGGACAATCAACTGGCATTGAGACCTACCTGCTCTGGTCTAATCATACAAGGAGCAACGATAGCAGACAGGTTACTTAATCTTTGTAAAGCCCACAGACGCTGAATCTGACTCTTTTAAGGGAATAGTGGCTTTCACAGGGGATCTGTCTGAGTGCTTGAGATGAGCAGAAAGTGCTTTCCAATGTGGAAGGATGCTCGGCTGCCTCCGGGGGGATGATGATTGCTCTTTCTTTATGCTCTACAAACTCTTTAGATGCAGTTAAGGGTTTTGGCTGTGTTACTTCGCTGTTCTCCATGCACCCAAAGGCATCGGGGTGGCTGCACCCTGCCCATTCCTCACTTGTTATATGCAGCCTGAGTATGAATGTGACCCGTTCACGATGTGATTTTGATGGGCTGGCCACAAATCCCCACTTCTGGAGCCACGTTAATCCGGAGGAACCAAGACCTCACTTTCACAGCTGTGCATTCCTGAGATGAAAAGGGCAGCTCAGGCCCAGGCTATTTTATAGCTGAAAATCAGACCTGGGCAATCTATGGAAAACTCCAGCAGCTGCAGGAGCTGCTGGAAGAATCCATATGGAGCTCTGTGGGGTCCCCTCCTGATGCTCTGATTTGAGGAGTGCTTTCCCTTAGGTTTCTAAGGTTCTGAATGCTTGCCCATGGGTTGCACTAGAAATGTGAAGGCTCCCAGTTCTGAGATACAGGAATTATGAGGTGCTGCCTTGGCTCTTTTGGAAGGATTATTTGCTTTTTAAAGTCCCTGCCTGCAGCTTAGGCTGATCGTTCTGTTGCAGAGGAAAAGAGGCAGCAGGCTGAGGCATGGGTGAAGTAGTTCATCTCTGCAGTCCAGACAGGTAAACATTGCTTTTTTCTCCCAGAACTTAATTAAAACACGTACATCTTTCCTCACATCATTATGATGCTCAATGGCAAATAATGGTCACTCTTTAACTACACCAAAATTAACTTGTTTTCGTGGCTGAAGAGGACAGATCCAAGGGCAGTATCGCTCCTCTGCATTCGGTTACTCTGGGATGTGCTGTAAACAGCAAGCAGATAGAAACCCAGGGTTTATAATCTGGACCAGCACTCCCATGGGCTGGACTGTGCTGATGAGACAAGAAGAAACTTGTCCAATGGAAGACGCACACATTAGGCTGGGCTGGCTGATAAATCACAGCTGATGCTCTTCCTGCTCCGTTTTGCTGGCATTGACACTGGCCTCGTGGACATTATTGACTCCTGGCTGGAGGAGCAGCCCATCAACCATGGCTTGCTGCCTACTCAGAGCCCTCTCCTCTCTGGACCCTTCCCAGTGTCCCCAGGGCTCACTGAGGAAAGAGGAAAGCAGAAATCCAAGTAAGTTTGATTGAATAATGAGTTTAGTTTCTTTACCCAGACACAAAATTGAACATGTTGAGCCAGAGCAGGGGCCTTCTTGGTGCAACCGAATAGCCTGTCCTAAAGAGGAAACCACCAGCTCCACTGTGGATGTGAAGTTCCCAATGGAAACAAGCACACTGTGATCCTATAGCCTTCCACTCTGCTGTGCTTTCAGTTACAATCAGACCTACTCTCATCCCAATCCAGTTGGCCACTGGCATCAGCAGTTGCTGGTGAGTGAGGCTGGATGCTGTGCCTCATAGAGGGGTGGTGCAGTTCTAGAAATGTCTTTGTGCTCCTCTGTGATACCCATCCAGCTTGGTTGGATCCTGCAGGGTTTTGGTTATGAAGTGACTGTTTTCACAGTGATGTTTTCCAAATTCAGTTCTTCTTAACATGGAATTAGTTTTTACTAGTGTGAATTTTGCAGTATTGAGTTCTGCTTGAAATTACTGCTGCTGTAATGTGCCAAAGATCAGGATGTTTTGTTCCATTTTCTTGTCTAAACCTGACCAGTCCCATGAAATCAAAATCTAACCTGTTATACTCAGGTATCTCGAATTGCACTGCATACATGGGAAATGAATGCATTTAGATGTGTTGCCAGGATGGTTACGCTATGAGAGAATGTGAAAGTCCAACACTGACTCCACCAGTGGGTGGTTTGGGTCTTGGCCAAAGTTAAAAGGAAGAATGTGGCTTTGCTTGGGTGGTTCGTGGCTTGACCATCTGCAAGGAGAATGAATAGGCACCATCTTTCACATCCACCCCTTCCAATTTAGTGCATGCCTGGAAAAAGGCAGAGGTAGGTGCTGTCAGTGTAATAAATGGCATCTGAATGGCAAATGGTGCATTTCTAGGGCTTTCCTTTGTGGACTCAGAAAGTTGTGGCTGTAGTGATAGGAACAACAGAAGAGGTGACTGAGAGCTGGGTTCAGAGAGCTTAGCTGGGCTGTCCTGAGGATGAGTTCATCAGCTGAAATATGTGAGGTCTGCAAGGCATAGCGATGAGCAGGAGCATACAGAGAAGGAAGGCCATGTAATGAGAAGAGCACTGGTGATAGCATGAAAGTCCTTCTGGCAATGTGATTAATTAGGCTGTGATGGTGTCTTTCACATTAAGTGGTAGATGCCTCATCGTGTACCACATTTGATGCAGGATGAGAGCAGTTTCACTGTAGGAAACCATTCTGTGTCTGCAAGGAGGCACTGGACCAAGCTGGTGGCGCTGGGTTTGTGTGACTGGTGCCGCTCACAGTCAGAAAGGGCACTTTTAAAACCAGTTTCTATTAGGTTCTATTAATTGACTCATCATCCCTGCCCCCTCCTGCACAAACATTTGCTCTGCCCTGAAATGTGAGCTAAACAAGGCTGGCGAGAAATGCTTTCTGAATATAGCTGGGGAGAGATGGGACTGAGGAGAGAGCAGGAGCGGATTTGGGCCATTCAGTAAAACACAAGATTATAAAAGCCTAAAAAACCCCAAACTCATGCAAAAAACAACAACAAAGCAGTTGTGGTTCCTTAGGCCAGCTGGCATTCCTGGAAGTTGATGACGCCCTGGATTACTGTTGTGTTTTTAGGTCTCTCTCAGTGTTTTTAGGATGGTTTGTCTGCAGTGTGGGTATGTGTGGGTAGAGCTGGGGAATATGCAGAAGGATGGGGAAAAAGAGCTAAAACCGAGCAGGGACAAGCTGCCTGCATATGCTATATATTTTTTTCTTAAATTATAAAGAAAAAAGCTTGAAGTTGTTAAAGATTTGGGTATGTGGGGGTGGAGCGCAGGCATGGCAAAGGAAGTTGATCCTGAAGACTACATTTAATACAGGATCTTTGGTGCTCCGTTAAGCACTGTGCTTCCTCAGCTATGGGAGAGCTGTGCCTCAGGTTGCAAAATAATCAGTCCAGGCTTCTGATTTATGTCACTTGGAAGCTGCCTTGCTCTGCAGAGAGGAGGAGGGATGCAGCCAGACCATCCCAGGCCAATGCACCAGGAACGTGATGGTATGGATGGTACAGAGGTCCTGAAGGTCTTGTATTGGTGCCCCCAGGAAATGGGTTTGGTTTTGGTGTCACATCTCATTCTGGCATTTTTGCTTACAAAGCAGTCTTCTTTGTGCAGTATTTCTCTTTTCCCCATGTTACTCATGCTGATGCTGAGCCCCATGGGTCTCCATGGGATGCTGCTGCTTTTTGGGACGTCCAAAAGCTGAAGAGTTAGCTCAGAGGGAAGGTGGGGAACGAGAGAGCCAAGGTCTCCTCCCATTTACGTGAGTGTGTAATAGCCAGAGCATGTTCTGGTTCTGCTGATTTCCTGATGGCTGCTCTGGGTGTTTATTGCTCACACTGAAAGCAGGGCCCTGTTTGTAGTTTGAACATTTAGAGGGAGCTTGGAGGAAAAAACAGTTGTTACATCAGTGTCTGAAGGAGGAATAACTATTCCCACTCTGCTAGGATGTGTGTGATGGTCTCCTGGGGGGAGCAGCTCTGTGCTGGCTCTGGTACCCGGTGGCATAAGAGGAGTGGATGCTGTAGCTGTCAGGTATAAAACACCCACTGCATTTTCACTCCAAACTCTTCTCTACCCTGAGGCTCTGCAGGTTTTTATTTCCCTGTTACCAAAGCAGAGCCTGACATTCCCAGTCAGTGCATCCAGCAGGTCCGTTCCCTGCCCAGTGCTCCTTTCCAATACAATGAGGTGCTGTTTGAAAAGTTCCCATTAGCTCTCTTCCTTTTTTCCCCCTCAGCTGGAAGCTTCCTTTTAAAACATTAATATCCGTGTTCTATTTTTTCCCCCCCAGCAGGTTAATTAATCCTTGATTCATCACCTTGAACGCTAATGGATATTTATCCAGATCCTGAAGGAAATGAATGCCTTCTATAAATAACTGCAGCAACACTCTCTAGCGCTCACTGACAACCCATCTTTATTTATGCTCCTTCTTCAGGAAACCATCCAGAGGAGTTAATCCTGACCTTTTCCCAGGGTTGGTTTTGCCCTGGCCTGGGTCGATGTTTTCCTACTTGAGCTTTACTTTGCAAACATGGTGCCTTTTTCCAAGGGAAAACGACAGCTTTTGTTGAAAGGGACCCAGACAGCACGGCCTCATCATCCAGCCTGGGCCAGCAAAGCTTGTTTGGGTGTTTTCATGGGCTGGGAGGGCTCTGGCACGCTCTGAGAAGTTGTTTAGTTTTGGCTATTGAGAAAACATACTGGAGAGCCCTTTCCGAGTCCCCATCTGCTTCAAATAGATGGTGTTTATTGGCCTTGTCTCCAGCTATTCTCACTGGTGGCCTTAATTAGGAGTATAGTAAAAATCACACCTCGTTACACATACACATAGAGAATTTAAGAGCAATTATTGACTTTGTTAACTTGCGTGTTCCCCCTGGGTGCTGCTCTTCATCCATGGAAGCATCTGGCTGCTCCCTGGAGAGGTAAGTCCTTGTTGTCCATGTAGCCTTCAAAGGCAGGGGTAACTGGATGGGTGCTGGGAAGCTGGGCAAAGGGACTGATGGGCACTGAGGTGGTACGGGCATTGCAGGGGGTGCTGGAGGCCAACCAAAGCATGACCTGTTGTGATGTGGTGCCTTGGCTTTTCCTACAGCCCTGTCCATTGCTCACTGCTGCCCATGGCTGGTTCTACACCAGGTCCTGTGTCTCTGTTGTGGGTCTGATGCTGCTCTCACGGCTCCAGAGGGATTATGAGATGCTGAGAGCTCTGTGTGCTTATCCAAACCAAGGCTGGATGATTCTTGCTGGTGGCATTTCCAAGCTCCTGACCTCACTGCAGTATAACCCAGTGGACAACTTGCCCTGTTGTCTGCACGGTGGACTTTCTGTCAACTTCAGCAACAGCACTGGTTTTGAGGCAGGATAAGGGGAACCAAATGAGCCCGTCCCTCCTGCATTGCTGTGTCTTTGGCTTTCATTGTAAAATGAAATTGATGCAATTTGTGAGGATGCCTCCAGGAAGCACCAGCCTTTGGAGTCACACAATTGTGTAGGAATCTCAGCTTTTATTCATTTCGCTGTGCCTCATCAGGATGCTGAAAGCTTCAAGCACAAAGGAGCAGCGAGATGGTTTTATGGTTGTATTAAAAATCCATGCTGCTCCAGATGAACTTATGGGCTCTTTTTTTCTTTCCCAGGGACATGGGCTCATGAATGTTTAATTCCTGAGCTTGGCAGTGCTGGCTGAATTAGAAACAGAACAACTGATTTTAATGGGTGTAAGATTAATGCAGATGAGCTTGGCTGAAACTGTGATTCCAGAGGAAAGCTCCCTCCTCGGTGGGCTGTTGTGTTGCAAGCAATACTGTAGCAGAACATATTCCCATCACTGGGCATTACCTAGGGCAGAGATACTCATTAAATAGGGTCATAATGGATGTTTTAGACATTAGGTCTTTGTAGGTCCCTCGTCAGTTCTACAAGGTGGACTTGGCTACTGAGTGTGTAAGTAGGGAAGAAGGATGGTGTGGATGGCTGTGAGAAAGCCCCCTTAGCTCTGGGCTAGCATCCATGGAAGGAGAAGACTTTGCGCTGTTGCATGGAGCCACCACAGCTCCAAGCAAGGTCATACCTGTGCCTACCCCTTGGTGGAGAGACATTTGTTTGATAAAGTGCTATATAAATAGCAGATCCTGATATGAGAGAGCTGGTGCCCCACAACACCCCTGCACCAGGCAGAGCTCTCTTACTACTATAAGCAAGCTGTTAGTTAGCTCAATGGCTTGCTTTCCTATACACCTGAAATACTTGCAAAGCGAGTGGTTTTATTGCCTGAGCAGTAAGGAAAGATGGGGAGGCTGAGCTGAACTGATTTAATTTGATTCTCTGGGCGACTGGCAGCTTTATATCTCTGTTTATATTTCATATGTTTCTATCAGGTCGTGCTTTCAGAGACCTCATCTCCGCAGGTTCTGCCTGCTTGAGCTGTTGAGTGAATGCAGCAGGAGCATTCATGAGTGGCGTGCGATGAACCATAATCAATGAGGAGTGTCCCAGGGAAGAACTGGGTGACCATGGAGGAGCAGGTTGACCGTCCAGCTTTACAGGGACCTCCTGCCTGACCGCAGGTAAGCCACACCATCACGTTCTGCTTCAATGTCCCGCCCTCAGAAACAAGAGCCATGTGTTACAGTCCCCAGCCTAAGGGCTTCTTGGTGTCTGCATCCACAGGATTAAAAGCTCAGGCTACTCAACACAATAGGCAATGGAGAGGACATTATTATGGGTCTGTTTTGCAGATCTCGGGGGTCCAGCAGTGAAATCAGTGAGGGCAAAGGGGTCCCTGGGACAAAAGTGCTATACCCCCAAATTAAATGACCCTGAAAGGCAGCATCCAAAATCACAGCACATTCACTGTGCTCTTCCCAGGTGATGAAGAGCCGAGGCTGTGCTTGGGAATGCACAGGAATATACACTCCTGCATTGGGATTCATTGTTCTGAGAGCTTATCCGGAACTTGTTCAGGATTTTGTCCACCTTCACCCCCTGTATGCTATAAAGCACAATTCCTCCTGTTAGCATCGCCTTCAACCAACAGCAATCATTAGATCCTATGCCTGCTGGCAGCGGCAGGGCTTTACCTCGCTTGCTGCAAGGCTGAGCACTGAACCAGTTCCCCCTTTGCTGCACTGCCCACGTTGTGTCTGTGACCATGGGGAAGTAAAATTCCCTACAAAATCAGGCTGCCACCACATCAGGAGGCTGCCAGCACCCGCCCCCAGCTGCGGCTGTCTTGGAATGCATCTCATTCCCACCCTGAACCTGTTTCTCCTCCTCTGCTCTTTCCCAACACATTTTCCACCCCTAGCCTGAGTTCCTGGTGCTGGTTTGCAGGGATAGTCACCCTTTGCTACTGGCTGGGTGGCTGGTGGCATGTCCCACTCCAGAGCAACCTCTGCTCACCCCATTGATGTGCTTTATTTGCTGTGCTCTGTTTTGTTCCCCAGCTAACCCCATCTCACTGCTCCTATTAATAGCAAGGGATAAAGCCTCCTCTTTGCTGCATCTCACACGCGTTTCAAGTGACACAGGGTATTAGGTGGAGCATGGCTGTGTTTAGCACCTGCCAGCGGGGTCTTGGTGAGGAATGTATTGGTGAGGAATGTGTTGCCTGCCCTGAATTGCAGCGTTTCTTCTTCCTGCTCAGGAGATGCCTTCCTCAGCTAAATGACAGCCCCTGGTGTTGTGTTGGGAGAAGCTGCTGACTACAGGGCCCGGGAGCTCCTGGTTCAGGGAGAACAGGTTGCAGATGAGCCAGGAAAACTCGTACTCTAGGACTTGATCCTCTTGGGATGTATCCTGAGATGGATGGGATGCTGGGCTGGGATGCGAGACTGGGTGAGTTTTGTGTCTTCACACTTCAGTGATGTTCTCCAAACACCTGAGGCAGGACCCTGGTCCCCAGTGGTACCCACTGAAATCACTTGGTGTAGCCAGGTCAGGATGTTCCCAGCATCTTGCTGTTGGTAGTATCAGAGCAGCTTTAACAGCCTTTATAGACTCACTGAACTCCCCAAGAGCACCGCTTCATCACAGCATCCCTGCTCATTGCTCACAAGAATTGCTCTGCCTTTTGAGGGGCTCCACCTGGAGCCGTGCTGGAGAAGAGCAATTTATGCCTGCTTTCTCCTGCCATCCCTTAAAGAGCACACATGTACTTTAAAGT
>JAVHNF010066676.1:20071-32878 GCA_034783455.1 Micropsitta finschii | reverse complement strand
CGCTTACCGGTCCAGCCAACTGCTTGAAGAGCGCCTTGAAGTTGTCATCGATTTGGCTTTCGGAGAGCACTTTCTGAGGGAGAAAAAGGCTGGTTTGGTAAAGAGGCAACACCACGGCACCGGGCAGTGGCTGGCTCCGCTCACCTCATCCGGGAGCGTCGCTTGGATCTTGTCGTCCATTTCCCTGTGGAGATAACGAAGAGGAATTTGGCTTCTGGAGCCATTCGGGGCTTCGTCGCCACTCGGGAGGCATCTCCCACTCACTCGGTGCCGGCTTTCTTCTCGGAGAAGACGCGGAGGACAAAGTCTCCTTCCTTGTTGGGCTCGAAGGTGGAGGGTACCACGATGTACTCGCCCGGTGGGAGCCGGAACCGCGTGCTCACCTCCCGCAGGTTGATGAACTGCTCCGAGCGGGCGCGCGAGGCGTTGGCCAGGAAGAAATCCCGCTTGAGGTGCACGCCCGACTTCCCCACGTGCTGCCGGAAGGGAATGGAATGGGGTTCCCAATGCAACACCTGAAATAACACCGGCCCAGCCCCCCAAAAACACCCTTCGGTGCTGCCTGGTTCGGCGTTGGTAACATTGATGTACCCACCTCGGGAGGAACCTGTAGGGAGAGGAGAGCAGAGGTTGAGGGCATGTGGTTGATGCCAGTTGACATCAGTTGACACCAAATGACATTGGTTGACACCAGTTGACATCAACTGACATTAGTTGACACCAGCTGACATCAGTAGACACCAAATGACATTGGTTGACACCAGTTAACATCAATAGACATCAACTGACATTGGTTGGCACCAGTTGACATCAACTGGCACTGGTTGACACCAGCTGACATCAACTGACATTAGTTGACACCAGCTGACATCAGTAGACACCAAATGGCATTGGTTGACACCAGTTAACATCAATAGACACCAACTGACATTGGTTGACACCAATTGACATCAGCAGACACCAACTGACGTCGGTTGATGTTTGTTTACACCAAGTGACGCCAACTGGTATCATCTAACTCTGATTAATGCCAGCAGACATCAGTTGATGCCGGTTGATGTCAACTGATTTTGGTTGATACCAGTACCTCATAGACAGCAAATCCAATGGTCTCCATGTCCTTGCCGTAGCGGCGCTCACGGCGCCGGTTCTTCTGCATCAGCGCCAGAAGGAAGCTGCAGCCGGGCTCGCGCCCACCCTCCTCATCCCCGATGTCGTCCACCTCTTCCAGCTGGATCTTGAACTGTGGGTTTATCCAGAAAGTCGCTGGAAGAAAAGCCAAAAGAGGTTAAATCGATGCCAAAATCGGTGCATTTGGGGGTGAAACTCCTCACCAACAGTGCTTACCGGGATAGTTCCTACAGCCACCGGCTGTGCTGCCGCGGCGCCATGTCCCATCATAGAGGCGCGTGTTCCACTTGCGGAATTTGCGGGATTGGAGAGCGTCCGGGGTGAGGTTACAGATCTCCAGGCGGGTGAATTCCCGCAGGAAATCCCGGAAGGACATCCTGGAGGAAGAGGAAGCACCGGAGGGTGGGAGCGGAAGGTTTTCCCTCTTTTCCTGGCATGAAACGGTCGGGAAAAGGTGATGGGGTTTTCCTTCATCCCTTGTCACTTACCAGAATTCCCCATCCTCCATCCTGACCATCAGCTGCTGCCGTAGGGCCGGCTCCACTGCATTCCACTCGGACGAGCTGCCGGTGGCAAATGGAACTCACCCCAGGGCCAACCCATGGTGTTACCACTCATGAAGCCCCAGCCGGGTCCTCACCTATCGCTCCACGGTCCCGTCCACTCCACTTCTCCCCAGGGATTACGCATACGGATCAGCCCCAGGGATTGCCCACGGTAGTTGATCTGTGAACAGCACCGTTCAAGCCCCTCGACCCCAAAACTGCCACTTTTCACCCCAAAACAGTGTTGCCTCTCACCTGCTTGGCTCCTGTCACTGAGTACGCATGTCCCTTCACAAGCTTCTTGAACGTCACCGCCTCCATGTCGAAGGCACTTGTTATCTGCAGGGCAACACGGTGGTGGCATTACTGCCTTGCCGCGCGGGTGGTGGAGGAAGGAGCCCCAAAAAGTGATGTTTTGGCCCCAAAACAAGGCCCCTCACGTCGATGGAGCAGCCGAGCAGGGAGCCACGTTCCAGCGCCTTGAGGATGATCTGGTAGAGGTCTGCGGGGGGTTTGCGGAGGTCGTACCACTCTGTCACGCCGCCGGTGAAGTCCTCAAAGCCCTCCGAGGTGCTGCCACCTGAGAGCGCCTCGTAGCAGCCGTTCACCCTGCAGGATTGCACCGTTCCAGGAGGTATTCAACCCAAAACGAGGAGGAGGAGGAGGAAGGGGACGCACTTGGCATAGGCTTTCTCCAGCAGCGCGCTCCAGAACTCGCTGCCCTCGGCCGAGTGCACGAAGAGCAGCTTCCCGTCCTTGGTGGGCAGGTAGTCATCCACCACCACATCCAGCCACTCGCCGAACTGCCAGATCTGCAGAGAGGAGGAGAAGGGAACCCCCTTGGGTTTTGAAGCTCAAGAGGGGGATTTTGGGGGAGAAAAGAGCCCTTTTGGGAGTCCTGCAGCGCGTGGCCCCGGGAGGATGCTGCAGCAAGGAGATGGTGGCCGTAGCAAAGGTGGGGGATGTACTTGGAGGATGTTTTGTGGTGGAAAGCGCCTGATTTGGCACCAAAGCGGTGGAGGGAGATAAAATTGCAGAGGGTAAGCCCAAAATGGTTGATTTGATCCCCAGAATAGTGGTGAGGAGCCCCAAATGTGGATTTGAGCCCCAAAATGGTGGATTTAAACCCCAAAATGGCAGAGGGGACCCCAAAAATGTTGATTTGATCCTCAAAATAGTGGTGAGGAGCCCCAGATGTGAATTTGAGCCCCAAACTAGGGCATTTGAGCTTCCAAACGGCGGCTGTGATGCTGAAACTGGTAGAGGGGACCCCAAACTGGCAGATTTGAGCCCCAAACTGGTGGATTTGAGCCCAAACAATGGCACTGGGGGTTGAGCCGCTCACCTGGAAGTGGAAGATCCCAGCATATCCGTGCTGGAAGCTCTGCCCGTGTGGCACCACACGATGCAGGAGAGTCTCATTGAGCGTGAGGGATGCGATGGCCGCCAGCAACCAACAGTCCCCTGTGGGCAGTGGCCACTGGTTACCTGTCATGGTGTGGTCACGGCCCCCAGGTTGACCAAACACCCCCCCACCACCACCTCCAGTGTCTGAAAGGGGCTACAAGAATGCTGGAAAGGGATTCTTCAGCAGGGACTGGAGTGACAGGACAAGGGGTGATGGATTAAAACTGAAACAAGGGAAATTTAGGTTGGATATAAGGAAGTTCTTCCCTGTAGCGATGGTAGGACACTGGAATGTGGTGCCCAAAGAAGTGGTAAATGTTTCCTCCCTTGCAGTGTTCAAGGTGGGACAGGCCTTGGGTGATATGGTCTGGTGTGAGGTGTCCCTGCCTACAGCAAGGAGTGGGAACTGGATGATCTTAAGGTCCCTTCCAACCCAATTCCATGATTCCATGAAAACAGAGACAAGGCATTGCGGTGGTGCTCCCTACCCAGTGCTCCCTGGCAGATGTCAGTGCGTGTGGCTCCATCCACGATGAACTGCGGGCGCGAACACAGCTCCTATGGGAAAAACCACTGGGTCCATCACCAGAATTCACCCAACCCCCCCCCAAATTTGGAGGTTGAAGGGGTTTTCCAAGCACGGATTGGGAATTACATCCCAATTGGTGAAGTTGAAGAGCGCCGCTACTCACTGTCGGCCTCTTCCATTGGACACCGTAGGTTTTGGAGGTGCCGGGGCCGAGCTCGCGGAAGCCAAGGGAGCCGGGTGCCGGTGGGAAGGTTGGGTCGCGGAAAAGGCTTCCGGAATTCCGGCATTCCTCAAGCAAGCGCCCATAGTCCTGCCCCAGGTAGCGCACAGCGTTCTCATGCTGGCCCAATCCCAGCGCCTTGGCCCGCTGCCGCTGGACCTGCGCCGAGACGCCGGTGCAGTACACGGGCACGATGGGCGGCTCCGCCATCCTGGAATGTGGGAAAACAGCGGGAAATGGGGAAAACAGGCAAAACCAAGTGCCGGAACCACCTCTGCTGAGAGGATCTGGGGGGACGGGGGGGAATTGGGAGCATGGAGGAGAAATTTGGGAGATTTTAAGAATTTGGGGTGGGGACTTGGGGAATTGGGGGGGGATTTGGTGTTTCTTTGGGGGGTTTTGGGGATACTTGGGGTGGAATTGTGGATTTCTTGAAGGATTTGGGGGATATTTGGGGATTTTAGTGGGAATTTGGGATATTCGGAGGTGATAACGGGATTCTCAGAGGTATTTCGGGGGAGCTTGGGTATATTTTAGGAGTATTTGGCCGTTTTGCTGTAGGGGATTTGGGGGGGATGTGAGGACTTCTGGGAGGATTTGGGGAATTTTGGAGGGGGTCAAGAGATTTTTTTAGGGGGCCTGTAGATTTTTGTGGGAATTTGATGGAGGATTGGGGGGTGTTTTTGTAACTTCTTTCCACATATTGCTGATATGTAATATTCCATAACTTCCCAACTGACTTTTAGCTCCTTTGTCAATGACTGTAAGAGACTGGAGTTGTTTCATTTGCTTGTAGACTACTATGTATATTGCATGTTACTTTCCTCCAAAATCAGCACAGCTGAAGGGATGGCTCACCTTTTCCCAGCTGTTGTCCTCTGGATCTGGATGAAGTGGGGGATCTGAAGGTGGCCTGAATGCTTAGCACAGAGCTGGAGGGGTGTGGAAAGAGGGAGATCACAGCATACGACTGTCTGCACATGTGCATGCCTGTGAGCGTGAGCTCACATGCTGCTTAAGCAGAACGTGAAAGACTGTAGGGAGACAGAGAGTAGTCATGGCACTGGCCTAAGGAAGGACGAAAAGCAAAGAGGTTTTTCCTGTAGCATTGTCGCAGAAACCCATGCAAAGCTGCTGGGCTGAGAGCAAGACCAGGAGAAAAGATGCTACAAAGAAAGAGACAGAGTCAGTTTACAAATCCTTTAGATTTCGCTGAGTTTCTTTGAATGAATAAGAAAACCACAACATGCAATTCTATTTTCTGTGCCCATAAACGCCAGATTTTTTATATTCTCACCTCATTTTCTTATTTTGTTGCCAATCTTTTAAGGAAAAATCTTATGTTCTTCTCAAAACTACAGCTAATCAAAGTCCTGTCACAGTGATCAACTCCCTACCCAAAAGAACAGGTTCTCCTTTTCTTCGCCTGTTGTTTTCTGCATGAAACTTCAACTTCTTTCCGCCATTACTGGACATTCTGCTGGCACATGTAACTGACCAGTGTGCAGCAGGTAAAATTATGATTGTAACTTGCATTTCCCATGTCAGCAAGCAATGATGGGCCCTCCCTTAGGTAAAACACTGCCTTCTGGTGCCATTGGCTTGACAGCTCATCTGGATTTGTTTTGGTCTATACAAATGCTGCTGTGGTTTGAATAATTCTTATTCCTTTCATTGTTCTCTGTCAAGAAAGTAATTTCTGAATGATGCCAGCTTGTGGTAAAGCAAGAAGTAGGCAGAGCAGCACCCTGTACTGAAAGAGACAAGGGAAGGGGCTCCTCAGTGCATCTCCTGCCACCTTCCATCAATACGGGGATGGGGAATATGCCCTGCTCCTTTTCCTACTGTTTCTGCCTCTTCTTCCTCACCCCATCTTCCAGAAGCTTCACCCAACAGATACAGCTCAGGCCACCTCCCCTCCAGGTAGGGGGCAAGCAGCTGCTCAACGCAAGGCATCGAGCTGCACTCTCCGCTTCAGCCACAAACCCTTTCCCTTCAGCTTTCCCCTGTTTCTCATTGTTACTATGTATTACAACACTGGTTTGTTTCTTCTGATTTGTTCTTATATCTCAATTTCTAAGTCCTTGCTATTGTTTCTGTGAAGTACAGATCACTAACTACATACAATGCATCCCTTGATTAATTCCTCTCCCATTCCCCCTGTCCCCATATGGGTGAAAATCTGGAGTAAGACTGTTATGCTGTATGATATATGGCAATTTATAACAGAATCTAATCCCTTCCCTCTTTGTGGTTCCTGGCTGTACCATAATAGTATCTTTTAAAACTCTTCAGACAGGATGAGTAATCTGTTTGGCTATCTGGTATCTATGTTGCGCTGCTCTAAGTCCATATGCTTTTGTTTTCCCCATGTCATGTGTGTCAATTTGTTTGTCTAGATCTGTTTCTTGAAGACTGCCATACTCACTCTTTCCCCAACAGTAAAAGATTTCCAACGTCCTCTGTCCCATCTTACTGTATCTGCTCTCAGCTATCATGATTTTCCTATCTTTATCTACCTACACTTTTCAGGGCACACAGAAAAGCTAAGCCCAACTAGGAGTGTCCACATGAGCCTGAAGAACTGGTGTGGTCTACACAGACACAAGAAAATCTGGTGTCTCTTTCAGGGGCTAGCCTTTCTGTGATTGCATTCTGTGCCTCTGAAGAACATAGCTGGCCAGCAGATACAGGTTGAGCCTAGGAGCTGGTTTGAAGCTGAATTTCCTAGTTGCTGTCATGTCACTTGGTTTCTAGCTTACAAGCTCACTGTGGAAGTTTCCCTTAAAAGGGTAACTGAAACTCTGCATGGTGTGTCTTACACTGGAAAGTTTACTGGAATAGGAATTTACTTTGATTAAGAATGGTTGGTTTTTTTGGTTTGTTTGTTGTTTGGTTTTTGTTTGTTTTTTTTTTTTTTAAACTGGTTTTTAAACAAATATTAGGACCAGAAGACAAGCTATGGTAAGGGGAATCATATCACTGGAATGTGCTGATATTCAGGATTAACTTCTGTCCTACAAAAAATAAAGTATGCACTAACATACACTTCCAATGTTTAATCCTCACCCACTGAGGTTATATTGTTATTTTTCTCAAAGGCTACCTCCTCCTTTGAGGTAGTAGAGGTTTTCTGGATTTCACTCTGTAAGCTTTCTTGTTCAATCAACATGCAGAACTGGCAACTATAACAAACTATCTTTCTTCTAGAGAAACGAGCATATTCTCCAAGGTTAAGTAAAAAAAAACAATAAAAATTAGGACCTTGTAACGTTGTGTTTACAGATCTTTTTACAGAGGAGGACTTAGCATATAAGCTTGGTGCCTTCAGCCATTCTCTGAATCTAAGCAATTGTTTCTGAAATCATATGGTTACAGGCTTTATGTTATTCATACTGCTTATTTACAGTGAGCCATTATTTTCAGAAATTATACTTCTAAAATGTAACAGTATTTCAAGTCTGATCTGACTTCTTGCAGAAGCTCTGCGAGCTCCTTGGGAGGGCTGTCAGGTTAGCAGTAAGTGGTGGATAGAGCCTAGGCCTGATAGTCTATTCTAGCTCCTCAAATAAGGGGAGAATACTTGGTGGGGAAAATCATTACCCAAGGAATGCAATACGATCATAAAAATCTTGGCTTCCATTCATCGAGGGACTTTAAGCAGCTGAGCCATCCAACTGCATTCAAATGCCTAGCAGAACAAGTGCTTTCCCAGCGTTACATTAGGCTTTGTAAATCTAGCATGTAAAACTAGATTACATTTATTACAAAAAAAAAAAAAAAAAAAAAAAGGTATTGTATTTGTAAACTTTACAAAATGATCAGGTACTTTACAACTGTGCAAACACTGTCTGGCTTCAGGGAAAGTAACTTTTTGGATACACAGTGTTAGCATGGGCTCCTCTTGAAAGATCTGGAGATTACTGGATTGTGAAAATCATCTTTTTTTTTCTTATTTAACTTGAATGGAATATAATTCTGCTTTTCAGTTGTAATGAAAAGCATTAATGTGTTTTCTCCACTTATATTGTTTTACAGCTTTTAAAAGTTGGGGCTGATTGTTGATGCTGCTCACAGCAAATCTCCAAACAGTACTAAAATCAGTAGAAAAATCTGTTTATTTAAGTGCTCTTTGTTCTAATCTGAACATTACCTGGTACTGGAAATGGGTTATAGCACAGCAGATGGTTTTCTATCAATTACTCTAAATTTGAAAAGCAGGATTTGTGAACAGTTTAGTTAGACCAGTTTACTAATCAGTTATGGGCAACACCTCCATTTAACATGCAGTCTAGAGAAATGAATGTGTGATGGGGTTTCTATTCATATTTAGGATACCAGGTAAGCAGAATTGATTTAGTGTTGGCAAATTTAGTGTTGCACATGTGACGTTTTTCCTTATTCAGTCTTTAAGAGCTTCCTTTAAAAGTCTTAGATTTGTAGTTCTGTCACAGTTTCTTCAAATTGGGGGAAGGGTAAGCAAGGTATGAACTTAACGGTATTTACATTTGAACACTAAGCAATTTCTGAAGAGTGTGGTAGGAACTAGTTATTGCAAGAACTATTATTTAGTTTAATTGATCCCAGCTGGGCTTGGAAGAGATTCTGGCCAAAAGCATGCAAATGCCTGCCAAGAGTCTGTCATATTTGATAGCTCACACTGCTATGAACTTGGCTAAGAGAGGTCAGTCACATAGCAAAAATTAAGCTCTCCTCCTCTGTATCCAGGCTAGCTTAAAAATGCAGATATGTTGCCAGCTGACTAGCAAGCTTTTCTTCTTTCAACCTTGTTTTAAGAGGCCCCTAGTTTCTTGGAAGTGGAGGAGTGCAGAACTGCAAAGCAACAGGAGGATGTTCCACACATGGAGAGATGGGCAGACACAGCTGCTCTAGGATTTTCTGGGCATCTGTTTTCATTAAAACTTCACTTGTGCATTTGACCTATCAGCTGGATTCCGTACATGTCGCTGGTAAAGGTACACAGTGTATGTAACACCACTAATTAATCATCCTTGCTTTAAAAATCTTTCTGACAGAAATACCTTTTTCTTCTTTCTTTTTAGGGTACCTCCCTCTTATTTATTGAAAATTAGAAAAGTTTGTGTAACATAATTTAGGACAAACTACCACAACAAATATACCATACTTATTATGGGAATTCCACATTGCTTTTCTTCCTTGATAGCTACCTGAATAATTTAGGATATTTTTAAAGAAATATGAAACATCTAGTTAAGGACGATTAATTTTCTAATAAACTGTGATATTCCTTTTCAGCTTACTTAGTAGGTATAATTATTTATGTTGTTCAAAAGAGCTTAGCAGGTACCTCTTTTTATGTTGAGATTTATACCCTGGGTTTCCTTTGTCTTTTTTCTCTGTTGAACAGTAACCACAGTGGTGAAACTCTCTCAGCCTCTCCAGAGAAGCAGTTCCATTTTGCCTTAATAATTAAATATTCCTTGGATCAGAGGACTGGAACCTCTAAAGAGTGCTTATTTTTTCCCTTCTTCTTTATTCTTTGTTTCCCTCTTACCCGGTGAATATTTAATTGCAAAGTGGAAAAGTCCAACAGGACAGATGAAGTCAGGGAAGATCCTCTAAGTCAGAGGAATTGGCTTTTGAACAACATCATCCACTGGAGTGAAACAAAATTATCCTTCCATAGCTGAAGATCAGGCTCATTTAATCCAAAGCTCTGTCATTGTGTTTTACAGAATAAAGACTTATAAGAAGCATTCTTAAGACAAAAATTAAACAGCTGCTATGAACATAACCACTAAATATATAAAATACATGATACATGGGTTCATTATTGTTAAATTTGGTACATGAGGTATAGAAATGAACACAGCATAACAAAGTGTTTCATCTATCATATGGGATAGTAATGGGATATGAATGTTCAAGAAACTACTCAAGGATAGTGTGAATCATCTAGGCCACTGGCTGGTTGCAGTCAAAGCTTGCTGAAGTGCTTATTGAATTAAAAATAAGCAGTAAGTCTCTGTCCAGCTCCTGTGAACACAAATATGTAGCAACTTTGTAATTTTTAGCTGGTATTCTTTTCAAAGAGACAGTCTGGGCAGTTGCAGGGACACAGAACTACGGATTTAGGGAGAGTGAATGGCAGTGTAGGTGCTAAATGCTGTGCTCACAGAATGGGGAAACAGCAAGTGCATAAGCAAGAAAAAGCCAACAAATGAACACCCTATAATTAAATCCTGAAGAATCAGATTTGTTAAAAAAAAAAAAAAAACAAACAAATGAACAACAAAAAAGGGTCATTACATTGATAAACTCTATGGTCATTTGACCCATTTAAAAGCTCAGGCTTCTGAAGCGGTCTGCTTCACACTGGCCACATTCAGATGTTAAAACCTTGGACATCTGTGACAATGATGCTAACTTTCCACCAGCTATGTAGAATAAACCTCTTGCCAAACCTCTTGCCTTTCAAATCTACCATTCAGGTGTTAATTTTACAAAAACTGAATGGTCATGATCACCTTACAGCATTTCCATTTAACAGCATCTAGTTAGGTAGAAAGAACATATTTCAAAGAGGAATTATGGTCTGGACACAAAGTCAGCATCAGATTTACTGGTAATTTTATTGTTTAAGCAGGGAGAAATAGTGTGAAAGAAACCCTGTTTTAGGTCAAAGTTCAAAACTGGATACTCAAATAGAATGATTTTGGTATTGAGGTGCTAGAAATGGATAAGTAGATGCTAAATGTAGGTGTTTATATTTAAATTGAGTTACACCTATATAGAGTATAAGACCTTTTTTTTGTGTTGGTCATATGTAAAAGAGTGACCCACCATAATGCAGAAAGGCAAAGCAAGGGCTGACATAAGCCTTGGGCTAAAATGTTGTGATGGGCATGGCTGGGCAGAACTAGATAAAAATACCTCATTGATTATTTCATATTCTCTCATACACTGCATGAGTTGCAATTGTGCCCAATTCAGTCTTGTTCAAGCTTTCACTAATCTGAGTCCCAGAGCATTTGCCTATTTCTCTAGTTTCCTGGACTGAGGTAGAGCATGAAAAGCAGTGCAGATCCAGGTCAGACACATAGGCAGAAGTCCATGATGTTGAGGGAAATTTCTGCATGGTGTTAAAGGTAGGAATTCAGTGGGCTAGCATCCTGATGGTGTTAGCAATACTCATGGTTGCTTTAGGCTACACTAGTAGCTTATACTACCTTCTCTCAGGCACCAAGTAAAAAAATAAGTAGATACTTGTCACCACATCCTGTTTAACTTGGGCAGCCCTCTTTTGGCATTTCTGTCTTGGCTTGTAGTCTTGGTTGTAGGCAGAATGATTGCAAGTGTTTTAGATGACAAAGAATTCTCATGTAGAGAGAATGTTTCATGACTAGCAATGTTTAAGGGAAGCTGAAGTTTGCAATAGTGCTTTTTTTTTGGACAGAAATAATAAGCAGATTTTAGAGAAAAAAATGAACATTTTTTGGAAAGTTCAATTGAATGAGAACTTGGTCTAGCTTTTCTGTGAAAACCTAGAAACTACAACTTGTCTTCTAGTTTCTCCTTTAGTTTAGAATCTGCTTACAAAAATACCTGTTGAAAATGGATTCTTTTTGTCAAGAATATAATTTTGGAAATCAATTACAACCTCCTGGTTTTTCTTCCCATTTTAAGAAAACTGATATTGGAGCAATTTTATATACAACAGAGATATTAATGAGGTAAATAAATATATAGAATGCCTTGCATAGAACTGATGCTTAGAACAAACATCTGTGTTTTGAATAACACTGATGAAAGTATTGTAATTAATAGAAAAGGGATGTCATGTTTAAGTCTCTCCTACTCTACATATGTTACTGAATTTTTATATATTCTTCAGTGCTTGGAAAGATACGCTGTAAAATGCTGCAAATATTGCCATAGTGCAGTAGAGTTGGAATTACAGCTTGTTGAATCCAGTCCTGGAAAAAGTCTCGAGAAAACCTTAGTCTGTACCTAGACCTGCATTAATACCAAGGATAACACCTTTCTACTTTAGTGACATCAGGACTGTGGTCAAAGTAAATGTTGTGGTACTTTACACATAAGGTTCTCTAGCAACAGATTTATTCTGGTACTCCTGAACCATACAGATACTAGAAACAATATCAAAATTTAACCAAACATTCTTCACCTAGAATGGACTGTGCATGGGCTTTCACATTTAACTGAGGAGCAAAATCAATGTAGTGACTGTCTTGACAGCATAAGAAAGAGTGCAAAGAGGCTCTTTCTTCATATGTGCCAGTTACCAGCTTACACAGAAGAGTACATATCAATAATAGCAAATTAATTTTTCTTCAGATGGTCAGTAGATTAAAGCTATTGAGGAAGTCACACTCCAGTAGTTATTGCTTTGGGAAGACAATGTGTCTATTCATTAAGGTCAGTTAGAAAGGGGAGACCATGTAATTCTTGGCCTTTACTAAGTTATTCTTCAAATGTCAGTCCTTTTTTGCTGTAGTCTCTGTGTAACAGAGTAAGGGTCCACTGAGGCTTAAAGTGTAATGCTAGTGTGCACTACTTAATGGAAAACAAAATCTGTTTTTCTCAAGTATTCTCTGTATGTTACAGAATAAGACCATTTTGTACATTTTACTAAAAAAAAAAAAAAAAAAAACCAAAAAAACAACCAACAAACAAACAAACAAACAAAAAAACCACAACAAAGAAACCCCAAACAAACAAAAAACCAAGCAGACTCAGAAAATGTCCTTCAGACATCTGTACTTTAACACCTTCAGAGATTTTACTTATACCTCTTATCTTCATCACCACACCATGCATGTCTGTGTGCATATGTAGTACACTGGTGGAACCAGTGGCTTGCTTTTGATTCTTTAGCAGAGCATCTATGGAAGGGAGTGACAGAGCACTGGAACAGGTTGCCCAGGGGGGTTGTGGAGTCTCCTACATTGGAGATATTCAAGGCCTGCCTG